>PVIA01007501.1:0-82722 GCA_004024845.1 Tonatia bakeri
GTTTCTGATGTTTTCAACCCCTGACTGGGGACAGAGTCTGCTCGGCTCTCTCGGACGACCTCCGCGTCCAGCTGGGTCCCTTCTGGCCTCCTACCGTCAGTTCATTCAATATCTGGATAACTTCTGATGCCCTATTTTCATAAATGTTGCGATATCCGTGGTCTCCTAGTCTGATTCTCCTCAGATCGGCCAAATTCAGCCTGACTAAAATTAAGTGGTATGTAATTGGCATCTAACTCCTAAGATAATTATTCTGTATTCCCAAATCAACTATAGTTTATTTCATATAAATAAGATCTAACAATATTTTTGTCATAAGTCAATATGAGCTTATCAGTTAGGGTGGTTTTACTGTAGCAGAAACCCCACCCACATAGACTTTAAGAAATATGACATTTTATTTATTAATATAACCAGAAGTTCAAAAGTGGAGGAGATGCTTCAGGTGTGTTATGAGTGGAATTTAAGCTTTTGGTTCCCTACAATGCTTTCAGGAATGCCCTGTGCCATGGGTTATCTTCATTCTCAGGTTGAATTTCAGTTATAAAAAGAGAGTTGCCCAGGAAAGTCTGGCTTTCACTCTAGAATCAATCACTGGCAAAGAATTAGGGATTGCCATGGACAGCTTAGACCAACCATACCACACCACTGAAACTAGAGTATATCTCTAAAAGCCACAGTGTTGCTACATGGCAGAGAGGCAGTGGTTTAAAAATTGAACAATATATCCCAATGCCCACTACAATAAGCCAAAAATATAACAAGGTCATGAAAGGGGTGTGGTGAAAAGAAAACCATTATCATTGAATATGTATGATGCACAGATACTTTATGTACCTTACTTTACTTTTTACAATCACACCATGAGGGCTTGTGAACATTTTAGCAGCAAGGATATGAAAATTCAGAAGTGAAATAATTTATCCATGGAAACTGAGTGACAAAATAAGTCCTCCTTTCACTATCATATAATCTGAAATGCTGACACTTGCTGTAATCATTTAATGATGTAGCATGACTTTGATGTAACTCTGGAAAATAAATATCTTTCTTTTTTAAACATTTTCTTAAATTTTTATTTTTTAATGTTTTTCAAGTACAGTTGTCTCCATTTTCCCTCATCCCCTTCCCGCTGTCCCACCCACCCCCACCTCCCACCCTCAATCCTACCCCCCTTTGGCATTTTCCATGGGTCCTTTATACATGTTCCTTGATGACCCTTTCCCTTCTTTCCCTCATTATCCCCCCTTTCCTCTGGTTAGTGTCAGTCTATTCTTTATTCCAAAGTCTCTGTTTATATTTTGCCTGCTTGTTTGTTTTGTTCATCAGATTCCACTTATAGGTGAGATCTTATGGTATTTGTAACTATCTTGATTTGATATGATAATCACATTTTTTAGCTATTCTTCCCCTCCAACATTGACAGCATTGTGGAAATTCTGTCTATGCCTCATTGTTTCTCTGATTTACTCTTACTCTGGTAAGGAAGGGAAATTTATCATGACTCTAGTAGTAAAATCTTTAAAATTTCAAAAAAATTTAATTACAGTTGACAGTCCATGTTGTATTAGTTTTAGGTATAAAGCATAATGGTTAGATCTTGGGAACTGCCCTGCCTGGTTTCAGTACCTGTAACCCTGCCAAGGCTAAGACTGAGGGAGTGATCTTGGACCATAAGCCAACAAGGAGACAAAAGCTTATCTCTCTGGCAGGAGTGCCACTTCTGCTCCTTTTACTTCATCCATAATTGGCCCCCAACGCTTGGTCAGTTAGCCAATGACAGGTAGGATTCCCCAAAGGGGGGAACAACCTAAGACAGGCACGATCACGTAAAAGGCCCCCAAGGAAGGACTTCAGGGGCTACAGCAAAAGGGGGTGATGGACCCTCGCCCTTCGGCTTTGACAAAGCCTGAATCCTCATTGTCTGCAAGAAATCTCCTAATTTCCTGGCTGCCTTACTTCCTTTGCTCCACCTAAGCCTGAAACAATGACAGAGGGTGGTGCAGCCCTGTGCTGGAAAGGGTGGGTTCCCTAGGCTATCAAGCCTAAGAAAGAATATGTAAAATCCTGTGAAACCTGCTTTGTTTAGGATGCTCTCAATTAAATGATAAGGGTCCCAGCAAGAAGTAAGTTTGTTCCTCAAAGTTTTACAGCTCTTTAGCTATCTGACCCTGACTCAGAATAGGTCCTCAGAGTTCTTTGTTATCTATTGATTGATCCTTACTGCCTGGCAATGATTAATGAGCTTTATCTGTATTCCTGTGCAAATGAACCCAATAAAAGGCCATTAAGGAAAAGGCTCTTGGCCCTTCTCCTTTGAGAGATCAGCCACCTTTCCTCCCCAAGCAGATCATGTCTTGGTAGACTTATTCTCATCCGTGGTGGCCAGGGGGGCCCTGTGGGCAGAACCCCCCACCCCGGTTAGACATTTAAATAACTTATAATATGATCCCCATGGATTGGGTAAGTCTTTCACCAACCTGACACCTTGCATAGTTATTACAATATTATTGACTATATTCCCAAAGCTGTACTTTACATCCCCATAACAAATTTTGTAACTGTGAATTTGCATTTATTAATCCCTTCACTTTTTTCTGCCAGCTCCTACAACCTCTTCCCAACTGGCAACCATCCATCTGTTCTCTGCATTTATGAGCTTGCTTTTGTCTTTCTTGTTTGATTATTTTTTTAGATTCCACATACAAGTAAAATCATATGGTATGTGTCCTTCTCTGCCTAACCTAGTTCACTTAGCACAATACCTTCTAGTTCTATCCATGCTGTTGAAAATAGTTAAGACTTCATTCTTTCTTATGGCTGAGTAATTTTTCATTGTATTTATGTACTACCTCTTTTATTTACTTATTTATTTTAAATATATTTTATTGATTATGCTGTTACAGTTGTCCCATTACCCCCCCTTTATTCCCCTCCACCTTGCACACCCTCTCCCATCCATATTCTGTCCCTTTAGTTCATGTCCATGTGTTATAAGTTCTTTAGCTTCTACACTTCACATACTATTCTTGCCCTCCCCCTGTCTATTTTCTACCTACCATCTATGCTACTTATTCTCCATACCTTTTCCTCCTCTCTCCTCCTCCCACTCCCCTGTTGCTAACCCTCCATGTGATCTCCATTTCTGTGGTTCTGTTCCTGCTCTAGTTGTTTGCTTAGTTTGTT
This sequence comes from Tonatia bakeri, assembly GCA_004024845.1. NCBI lineage: Eukaryota > Metazoa > Chordata > Mammalia > Chiroptera > Phyllostomidae > Tonatia > Tonatia bakeri. The sequence goes on from PVIA01007501.1 coordinate 3,187, forward strand.
TTTGTTTTAGGTGTGGTTGTTAATAATTATGAGTTTGCTGTCATTTCACTGTACACATTTTTTATCTTCTTTTTTAGATAAGTCCCTTTAACATTTCATAAAATAAGGGCTTGGCGATAACAAACTCCTTTAACTTGACCTTATCTGAGAAGCACTTTATCTGCCCTTCCATTCTAAATGAAAGCTTTGCTGGATAGAGCAATCTGGGATGTAGGCCCTTGCCTTCCACGACCTGGAATACTTCTTTCCAGCCCCTTCTTGCCTGTAAGGTCTCTTTTGAGAAATCAGCTGACAGTCTGATGGGAATTCCTTTGTAGGTTACTGTCTCCTTATCTCTTGCTGCTTCTAGGATTCTCTCCTTCATTTTTACCTTCACTAATGTAATTATGATGTGCCTTGGTGTGTTCCTTCTTGGGTCCAACTTCTTTGGAACTCTCTGAGCTTCCTGGACTTCCTGAAAGTCTATTTCCTTTGACAGATTGGGGAAGCTCTCCTTTATTATTTTTTCAAATAAGTTTTCAATTTGATGCTCTTCCTCTTCTTCTGAAGAAGAAGACACACCCCTATAATTTGGATGTTGGAACATTTAAAGATGTCCTGGAGATTCCTAAGCCTCTCCTCATTTTTTTGAATTCTTGTTTCTTCATTCTTTTCTGATTGTATGCTTTAACACCTCTGGGGGTTGAGGCACAGGGAGAGACTCCCAGCCTCACAGGAGAGGTTATTGGAAAGCCCCATGGGGTGCACAGGCCCACCCACATGGGAATCAGCACCAGAAAGGTCTGGATTGCTTGGGGGAAGTGATGGAAGGGACTGACGTCCAGGGAGAGCAGAGCAAGTGTCATTGTTCCCTCTCAGACTCCACCCGTACATACAGCATCACAGCCCAGTGACTGGGTTGCCCTGCCCTGGTGAACACCTAAGGCTCCACCCCTCATACGTAACAGGTGCAAACAGACCAAAGGAAAAAAAAAAGATGGCTCCAACAGAAGAAATGAAATCCCTAGATCCAGTTTTTTTAAGCGACTGAGAGATAGCCAACCTATTAGATGCACAGTTCAAAACACTGGTGATCAGCATGCTCACAGAATTGGTTGATTTTGGTCACAAATTAGATGAAAAAATGGAGGCTACAATAAGTGAAACGAAGAAAAATGCACAGGGAACCAATAGAGATGAAAAGAAAGCTGGGTCTCACATCAATGGAGTGGACCAGAAGGAATAAAAAAGCATATGTACCACCTCTTAATCCACTCATCTTTTAAACATTTAATCCATTTGCCCTTAAAATAATTATTGATAGGTATATAGTTATTGCTATTTTATTGCTTTTTAGTTGTTTTTGTAGTTACTTTGTGTTCCTTTCTTATTCTCTTGCTCTCATGTATGTTGTTAACTTTCTATAGTATTATATTTAATTCCTTTCATATATATAGTGTGTGGTTACCTATAGGGAACCGTTCCTTATGGCAGTGGCAAGTGTAGCCCAGCACGATTCAGAAAACTGGCAGGGAGCAAGTCAGCACACAGCAACCAAACCCACAGATCAGTTCCCCCATGGGGAATCAGTCCTGCATTGTACCTAGGCTGCTTTGAGACATGCTTTTGCTAAAATTCCCTCACCCTGAATTGAGGCAGCAAATGTTTACTACATATCTTTAAAGTAACTTTCTAAAATCTGTGCTAAATCTCCCAACTATGGAGTGTAACCAGTTCAACCACTTTCTCCCTTGGATTTGCAAATATCTTTTTCTTTAAAGTAATTAACAACATCCTCTCCTTTGTTATCTGTAAAAGGTAACCACCTAAAGCGAACCTGTGCATAGTAAATGAGGACCATCCTCTATGTAATGTATCCATAAAAGCAACAAAAGCCTGTCCAAGCAGGGGTCGGGGCCCTTTCTCACTTAGAGAGCAGCCGTGCTGTCCCTTTTCTCCACAGGACTTCTGTAGCCCATGTGAATTTGTTCATCGCAGCCAGAACCACGGACCCTGTGGGCCAGAATCCACATCGGTTACCATATGTTTCATATATAACAAGCTGTTTATAGCACTCCAGTTCAAGTTTATGGCTGCTTAAGTGATAACACATTCTATAATCACTACTATTTTTACTCACCCAGTCTCTACTAAAATCACTAAAAATCACTACTAAAAATCACTACTATTTTTACTCACATCATTATTAGAATATTACTGACTATATTGCTGTGTTTCACATCCTCATGACTATTTCGTAACTACCAACCTGTACTTCTCAATCACATCACCTTTCAAATTCAGTCCCCTAACTCCCCTCTCCTCCAGCAACCATCTACACCATTTTTTAATCAGAGATAAAATCCTTCTCCAGTCCCCATCTAGTAGTTGTCCTCATGCATCTCACTGTCCTGGGACACATACTCTCCCTTAGTTCAACCATTGGAAAAACATAAAAACATAAAAAAATTTATGTTTTTATCATTATTTTTCAGTTGTTTTGTGTGTGTTTGTGTCTTAATTTACTGTTGTAATTACACATGATCATCCTACTTTTGTCTTTTAACCTTTGTACTAGCTTTAATGTTGGTTGATCACTGCTTTTATTTTGTTTGCCTTTGTCAGTGAGAATTATTTTTCTTTGCGATGTTTTCTTATTCATATTTTTTATTTTTTTCTTCTTAAAGAAGTCACTTTAACATTGCTTGTAATGATGGTTTGGTGATGATAAACTCCTTTAGCTTTTCCTTTTCTTGGATACTCTTTATCTGTAAATGACAAATTTGCTGGGTAGAGTGATCTTGGTTGTAGGTCCTTGGTTTTCATCACTTTTAATATTTCATGCCAATCCCTTCTGGCCTGTGGTTTCTGTTAGAAACCAATGACAGTCTTATCATAGCTCCCTTGCAGGCAACTAACTGCTTTTCTCTTGCTGCTTTTAAGATTCTCCCTTATCTTTAACCCTTGGCATTTTAATTATGATGCACTAAAATCTTTTTAGAGCTCTTTTGTTTTAGGTTTCACAGTCAATTCTTTTTACCTCTTTATTTGTGGAATTTAAGACATATCAAAGTGCAGAAAACATAAATGTATTATCACATGACATGTTCAGCACCTCAACTCCACCCTTGGGTCTCTTCCCCATCACTATACCCCAAAGATAACCATTGTCTTGAGATCTAAATATATGCAAATGTTTCTCCTGGGTGTGTGTATACCTAGGAGTGGTATTGCTGGTCCTAGTGTGTACCTATAGGTCTTAGTAGATAATCCTAATTTGTCGTTTCAGTTTCCAAAGAGTTTATACCAACTCTAGCAATAGCAATGTTTAAAAGTTCCTATTGCTCCATATCCTCACCAGTACTTTCTATTGACAGTCTTTTTAATGTTAACCATTCTGAAGAATGTGTAATGGTATCTCATTGTTTTTTAATTTGTATTTCTCTGCTAGCTAATAAGATTAAACATTTTTTCTCAAATTTATTGATCATTCTGGGTATTCTTTTTTATGAACTGACTGTTCAAATCTCTTACTCATTTTTATACTGGGTTCTTTACCTTTCCTAATGACTTTTACAAGTTTTTTACAAATTGCGCTTCTGATTTTTTTTCAGTTATATGAATTACAAATATTTTTTCTGACTCTGTGGCTTTTATTTTTATTCTCTGTCACAGATTGGGTAACCAGGAGGCAAACCCAGGCAAAGTTTAGCATGCAGAATATTTATTAAGAAGTCTCCTATGGCTAATAACTGTGGAAGGGAAAAGTCAGAAATAGCATTGAACCAGAGAAGCATATCTGGGATGAATGACCAACAATAGCCTCTGCTAAGCATATAGGGAGTTTTGCAGTAAGAATGGCCTTTTAGAGTTGTCCCACTTGAGTGAAGATAGTCAGACCTTTATACTCCTGCATCAATTACTCACTGACTTATGTGACAGAAAGAGGGTGGTCTTTGGTGGTCTGAGACAACTCCTGAATACCCTGACAGCTTCTGGCTGGCTACCAATACCACTCCCAGCAACTGAGGCAATATGTTCATTTTTGGAGAGGAATCTGAGTGACACGTTAGCATGTCTACCATACTTTCTTAATGCTATTTTTTTTTAGAAGAAGAAGATTTTAATATTAGCATAGTCCAATTGAATAATCATTTGCTTTATATTTAGTGAATTTTGTTTTCTCTTTAAAGATCTTTCAACACCCAAATCTCTGAAGATATTCTTCCATATTTTCTTCACATTCAGATATATAATCTATCTGGAAATTGATTTTTTCTGTATAGTGTGAATCAGGTATTATTTTCCCACATTGATTTCTAACTCTTCTCAGCTTCAATAGTATGAGATAAATAGAATTAAATTGGTCACATAGTCACCAGGAGAAATCCAAGTGACTGTTATGAATGCCTAGGGAAACACAGGAATGAACAATGGGAAGAAAAGACTAACTAGAGCAGATTCCACTTGATGCCCCCTTTCATGTTTAAATGGGAGGAAGCACGACAGTCCCTGGTAAAGCAATTGGAGACCTTTACCTGCAAGGATTAAATTGAAATAAATAAATATAGAATGAAAGGCATATTCTAGGAGCTCTATAAATGGTAATTGCATTATTTTGGAGCTAGGGTCAACCCCAACACATAGCTGTTTAGAATATTGTAAGTTATCACATTCTTATTTCAATAAAACATATTTCACAGTTTCATTTTTCTATGATAAAAAGTGCATTATTTTTCTCCTTTATTTTACTTTACCCATGCCTATAGAATTACATAAATTTGACTAGTAACCAAAACAACATTTCCTACAGGATGTTACAATCCCTGTTCAAAAGCAGATGAACTCTGTGCTATCTATTCTGGGAGCAGACAAATGGCAATTCATTGACTCCACAGTGGAATGTGCCCAGCATAATTTCAACTATTACACTCAACAATTCTTCCAACACTTTTTAAAATAAATTCTAAGCAGGCCAGTAACACAAATAATTCATGAAGAATCTGTGCTTCAAAACACATACGCACATAAAGAATATCCTCAGTTCAACTGCATTTTCCTCCATTAGAGTAACATTTAATCAAAATACAATGTCTAAAGGGCACACAGCTTAAACTATGATACCTCACTAAGCTGGAAGATTTTAACTGTTCTTCTGTTTCTAATAACAAGGGTCTTTTTCAGCCTCACAGCTGATGCTTTGTTCAGCACTATTTTTCAAAAAATAATTGTGCACCAAAGAGTATGTGTTCAACAGCAAATAACAACAACAAAAACTAATGCTGCTTTGCACTATTTTGACAGTTATCATTTACTAACAGGAAACTGGATTGGTGAGACAGTTGCACAGAATCATTAAAGACTCAGGCTTCTTTCAACCCCCCACTTTAGCATCGTGAAGTATTGACTTGCATCCCAAGGCATGCAACTTCCTGGTTGCGAGTGACTGCTAATCCCTCAGACAAAATATTTTTAAATGTCAACATTCAGAACTTCCTTTGTTTTATTCTAATTTTTAAATTATTTCAATTACAACTTACATTTAAAATTATATTATATTAGTTTCAGGTGTACAGCATAGTTGTTACATAATGTAGTTACATACTTTACAAAGTGTTTTCCCCCTATATTTCTAGTAGTCAGTTGTCACCAGACATCATTATTAGAATATTACTGACTATATTGCTGTGTTTCACATCCTCATGACTATTTCGTAACTACCAACCTGTACTTCTCAATCACATCACCTTTCAAATTCAGTCCCCTAACTCCCCTCTCCTCCAGCAACCATCTACACCATTTTTTAATCAGAGATAAAATCCTTCTCCAGTCCCCATCTAGTAGTTGTCCTCATGCATCTCACTGTCCTGGGACACATACTCTCCCTTAGTTTAACCATTGGAAAAGTTGAACAGAATTGTAAAAACTGGCTTAAATCTGTCATGATTATGATTAACCACCTAAGACAATAGGGTTCTAATAGCAAATAGGGAATGAGATAGTTATTGGGGAGAATCAAATATGTCTACCCAAAACACCTGGTTATAGAAAATTTTAAATCCTAAAAGAAAAAGGTCAAAATTCAAATTGTGATTGTCTCTGGATAACAGGATTGTGACATTCATGTGTATGTGTAATAGAAGTAGTAGTAATAATAATAGGTTGATTTTTCTTTTTATTTCAAGTGTTATATTCATAAATTTTCTATAATAATTATGTGTTGCTTTGATAATTAAAGAAAACATTTCCTTGGGATGAAAAAACACCTATAACCTCCACAACCTACTAGAGAAGCTGAAGGGCAAATATTTCAAACTCCAACCAACTCAGAAATATATCAAGACCCCTCAAAATAACACAAGGAATGAATCCAAATGAGAAAGAAACTGTGTGTCCTCTGCAGGGCTCATCACTGTCATCAACACACAGTTAGAAGGTAGAGTAAGACTGCTTCTAGTAACCCTTCACTGATAGATATCCTTGCAGTCTGTGGATAGCCTGTAATCTTAAGTATCTAAGCTTTGGCCATATGCTCAGCAGCCATATCTTTAGAGAACCATTCAGACTGTAATTTTTAGTAAGAACAATCAATTGCCATCTGTCTGCACAGCAAAGACTCAGATGGGTTTATTACTAGAATGTTCCCTATGTGGATGGACAGTGACAAATGAGTCAGAACTGTTTTCTAGCAGTTACACCCCTGAAGGATATTCAGCCTTAGGATGACTTGTCAGGTTTTGTCCGAGTACCTGTGTTATGGGAGTAGAAAATGGTAGAAAACAGAAAAAGAACAAATGGTATCGGGGTCATAGGCTGACTCAATCTTACTTCAAAGACATCTCTGACTCCTGTTGTCACTGCAGGGTGTTTTCAGTGTCAAATGATATGGGGTCCTCTGAACAGAGAATAGCTGGTCATCTGTTGCCTTGAAAAAAATGACTCTGGAACTAAAAATATCTCACAGGCTGTAATGTGAAGGACAGAACCCAATCAAAGCAGCAATTATAACTAAGTACTAGATGTGCTGTTACTTGGAATTTGTCAATACATCTTCACTACTAATATTAACAATAATAATTTCAATCTATTCAGTTTATAGTAACATCCCAAAATTTGTGCTAAGAGGTTTACATAAATTATTGTATTTAATCTTCATAGCAGCTCTATCATCAAGACATTATCATCATCTTACAAATGAAGAAGCAGTCTCAAAATTTAATAATTCCTCAATGTCACAGAATTAGAATGTGACTGAACTAACTTTTGAAATATTCTCTAACTCCAGATTTCATGCACTTAATTACAACTACTTCCTGCACTCACCATCTCCCAAAAATGAGTAACCAATCAAAAGGCAGAATAATCTTCAAGTGCTGAGATCAGAGATACTATTAGAAATGTGATAAGATCTTTCTAGGTATATTAGTGGCAGAAAATAAAGAACACCTATGGGAATCTAATGCCAAGACTACACTACATAAACATTTTTTACTAGATGCAAGTGATTTAAAAATATGACAACTATATTTCTCACAAGACCAATGCCTAAATCATCTCAGGGCTTTGTGACATCTCCAGTAGTGATAAAAATGATGACCCACACACCTGGGAATTTAATGAACATTACATTACCCAAAGATAATGGTGATGGCAAACCCCAGATGCATCCAGTCTTTCTTATATTTTATACTTTTAGTCCAGTCTCTGCAGGAAGTAATTATGCCTCCTTTTCTGATATATTAGTGACCTCAGTGAAAGCTGTAATTTTCCTAGACTGCCCCAAGGCAATTCAAGAATGAAAGGTCTTAAAGGATGACCAAGCATAAAACAAATCACAATCTAGAAGCTCCTGCAATGGAGTCAGAAATAGCAGCAGACTAACTGCCAGGCTAAAGTGACTCAATATTTGCATGTAGGCTCAAATCTACTTTCCCTGGATTTATGTTCTGAACAAACATAAATTGATTATTTGGAGTATTTTTGACAACATATATTGAGCACTTACTATATGTAACTGTCTCCTCTGGGCATTGTAGATAGGGATGATTTTGGAACTGGTTACACTGCTTTCCCAAACATAAAGTTATCAATTTTAGAATTATAAACATAAAAAAATATACATTTTAACTTACATTTCTTTAATTGTTAATTAGGTTGAATATGGGTTCAAAGTAAAAGCCATCAGTAAACTTCTTCCTTCTATCTTCAAATATGACCAAGTAAATGGTGCTGCCTTTGCCCTTCTACTGTATATAAATATAATTAGAAAACAGGAAATTATATGTGAAATATACAATTTACGGCATTGGAAAATAGTTAATCATTAAGATATATAAACAATGAGAGAAAGAAAGAAAATCAAGGTGAGATCTGAATTTCTGCTTGGAAGTATTATGCGATTTATAGATCCAATATAATTCCTACCAAATCTTAATGATTTTATTTAAAGAATAAGAAAAAGCCCACCCTAAAATTTATATGGAATTTTAAGGGACCCCAAGCAGTCAAGACAATCATGAAAATGAAAAACAGAATTGGAGATTACACACTTCCTGATTTCAAAACTTACTACAAAGATACAGTAATAAAAAGAGTTTGTCAGATGTTCAGTTAAAAAAATAAATAAATAAACAATACCAACAAAACAAAAAGAGTCTGGCACTGGTATAAAGACAGGTAGATTGATCAAGGTAATAAAATAAAAACAGAGCCAACAATAAACTCTCACACATGTGACCAAATGATATTTTAAGTATATTTTATTGATTATGCTATTACAGTTTTCCCAATTTTCTCCCTTTATCCTCCCTCCACCCTGCACCCCACAACCCTCCAGCATTCTCCACCTTAGTTCACGTCCATGGGTTGTACATATAAGTTATTTGAATTCTCAGTTTCCTATACCATTTTTTACCTCTCTGCATCTATTTTGTGCCTACCAATTATGCGTCTTATTACCTGTAACTTTCCCCACTATTCCTCCCCTCCCACTCCTCACTGAAAACCCTCCTTATGATCTTCATTTTTCTGGTTCTGTTCCTGTTCTAGTTGTTTGCTTAGTTTTTGTTTACATTGCTTTTCTTTCTTTTTTTTTTCCAGGTTCAGTTGTTGATAGTTGTGAGTTTGTTGTCATTTTACTGTTCATAGTTTTTGATCTTCTTCTATTTCTAAGGTCCCTTCAACATTTTATACAATAAGGGCTTGGTGATGATGAATTCCTTTAACTTGGCCTTATCTGGGAAGTACTTTATCTGCCCTTCCATTTTAAATGATAGCTCTGCTGGATAGAGTAATCTTGGATGCAGGTCCTTGTCTTTTATGACTTTAAAAACTTCCTTCCTGCCCCTTCTTGCCTGCAAGGTTGCTTTTGAGAAATCTGCTGATAGTCTTATGGTCACTCCTTTGTAGGTAACTGTCTCCTTTCCTCTTGCTGTTTTTAAGATTCTCTCCTTATCTTTAATCTTGGGTAACTTAATGATAATGTGCATTCTTCTTTTGGTCCAACTTCTTTGGGACTCTCTGGGCTTCCTGGACTCCCTGGAAGTCTATTTCCTTTGCCAGAGTGGGGAAGTTCTCCTTCATTATTTGTTCAAATAAGTTTTCAATTTCTTGCTGTTGTTCTTCTCCTTCTGGCACTCCTATAATTCAGATGTTGGAACATTTCAAGTGTTCCAGAGGTTCCTAAGCCTCTCTTCATTTTTTTTTAACCATTGTTTCTTCATTCTGTTCCAGTTGGATGTTTATTTCTTCCTTTTGTTCAAAATTGTTTCTTTTGAGTCTCGGTTTCCTTCCCTTCATTGTTGGTTCACTGAATATTTTGCATTATTTCACTTTGGGTAGCCTTCATTTGTTCTTTCATTTTGTGGCCAAGCTCAGTCAGCTCTGTGAGAATTTTGTTTACCAGGGCTTTGAACTCTCCATCAGAGAATTCAGCTATCTCCTCATCACTTAGCTATCTTTCTGGAGTTTTGCTCTGTTCTTTCATTTGGGCTCTATTTCTTTGTCTTGACCCACCTATTAAGTTGTAAGGGGGCAGGGCCTTAGGTATTCACCAGGGCAAGGCAATCCTCCTTACTGTGCTGTGGCACTGCCTGTGGGAGAGGTGCCAGAGAGGGAACAATGCAGCTCACCTGTTCAGTTTTAGCCACACTTTCCAACAAACTCTTATACTCTGTGCAGCTGGGAGTTTCTCCAACCATGACAACCCCTGCCATAGCCCACAATCTGCTCTGAGTATCAGCTTCCCCTTCATCCAGCCTCACCCACACAGTCCACCACATTGCTGCAGGTTCTCTCTTTATGCCCATCTTACCAGTCTAGTTGGTCTGGCTGAGTGTTTCTTTAATTGCTTGGTTGATGGAGTTCCATACAGTTTGATTTTCTAACACTTATGGTTGTTTATTGATTTTAGAATGGTTGTTATTTTCCCTTTGGTTGTGTGAGGAAGTGAAGGGTTTCTACCTATAATTCCATCTTGGCTGGAACTCTGGTCAAATGATTTTTGACAATACTTCCAAGACCATCAAAAAGAGAAAGAACAGTTTTTTCAACAAATGATGATATGAAAACTAGGTATCCACATGCAAAAGAATGAAGTTGGACTCATCTCATCTCACATAAAAAATTAACTCAAAATTGAAAAAAACTAAATATAAGAGATAGAATTATAATTCTTTTAGAAAAAAATGAGAAAACTTCATAACATTAGTTTTGGTAATGATTTCTTAGATATGACTGAAAAGCATAGCCAACAAAAGAAAAAATAGACAATCTGAACTTCAAATTAAAACTTTTGTACATCATAAGGTACCAAAAAGAAAGATGAAAAGAAATCTTATAAAATGAAGAAAAGCATTTGGAAATCAGGTATTTGACATATGATTAAGATCCAAAATATACAGAGAATTCCTACAATGCAACACACAACAAAATAAACAACTCAATTTAAAAATAGGCAAAGGACTCAAACAGATATTTCTCTAAAAAATGTATACAAATTGCCAATAAGCATATGAAATGATGCTTAACATCACAAATCACTAAGAAAATGCAGATTAAGTGCACAATGAGATACCACTTTACACCAACTAACATAGCCATCCAAAAAAAAACCAAAAAACAAAAACAGAAAACAATGTGTTAGCAAGAATGCTATGGCCTGTGGGATGATACAGAAACCCATGTCCATTGCTGATTGGGATATAAAATGGTGCAGCTACTATGGAAAACAGTTTGTCAGTTCCTCATAAAGTTAAATATAGAATAACATTATGACCCAGCGATTACACTTCTATCAATATACCCAAAATAATTGAAATCAGGGACCTGAATAGAAATTGGTACACCAACATTCATAACAGCATTATTCACAATATCCAGAAGGTTTTAACAACCCAAATGTCCAATAACAGATGACTTGATAAACAAAACTTGGCATGTATATACACACACACATACACACAATGAAATATTATTTATCCTTGAAAACATAAAATTCTGATTCATGCTACAATTAAAAATAAACCTTGAAGACATTGTGCTATGTGAAATTAGCCAGACACAAAGACAAATATTGTTTGACAATACTTACATGAGGTACCTAGGATATTCAAAGTATGGAGACATAAAGAAATATAGTGGTTACCAGGGGTTGGGAGAGTGATTGTTTAATGGGTACAGAGTTTGGTATGTGGTGGTATAAAATTTCTATAGATAAATAGTAATGATGTTAGAGGGAATGCAGACTAGTGTAGCCACTGTGGAAAACAATATGGAATTTCCTCAGAAAAAACTGGCTTTTGACCCAGCAATTCCACTGCTGGGATTATATTCTAAGAACCCTGAAACACCAATGCAAAAAAACCTATTCACCCCAATGTTCATAGCAGCACAATTTACAATAGCCAAGTGCTGTAAGCAACCTAAGTGTCCAACAGTAAATGAGTGGATCAAAAAACTATGGTATATTTACAAAATGAAATACTATGCAGCAGAGAGAAAGGAGCTCCTTCCCTTTGTGGCAGCATGGATGGAACTGGAGAGCATCATGCCAAGTGAAATAAGCCAGGTGGTGAGGGACAAATGCCATGTGATCTCACCTTTAACTGGAACCTAATCAACAGAAGAAAAAAGCAAGCAAAATATAACTAGAGACACTGAAATTAAGAACAATATTACAGTAACCAGAGGGCAGAGTTCAAATGTTGAATTTCCCAACATCATATCTGATAGCCTCTTCTCATAGGGTATAATGAGGGAAAGGGTTTTCAGGAACTACTATAAAGGACACATGGACAAAACTAAGGGGGAGGGTGGAAGCAAGGGAGGGAGATGGGTTTGGTTTGGATCGAGGGGAGTGGTGGGGGAAAATGCAGACAAATACAGTTGAACAACAATAAAATAACTTTTAAAAATCTATAATATCTGAAATGTAAAAATTACTGAATAGGCTTAAAAGCAGTTTGGATCCTACAGAATGAAAAATTGGTGAACTTGAATATATCACAATAGAAACTGTTTAAAAAGAAGTACAGAATGAAACAAGCTGGGGAAAAAAATTAACAGGGTACAGTGGCCTGTGGGATGATATAGTGGTATATAATATGTATTAATTGAAGTACCAGAAGGTGAAGGGCAAAAACTTGAGAAAAGAATGGCCAAATATTTTCTAAAAGTAATGAAAATAATAAAACCACATACCTAAAACCTCAATAACCCCTGGAAGAATAAATATAAAAAACCCACGGCAAAACATATTTATAATCAAGTTGTTGAAACCAAAAATAAGGAGACAATCTTAGAAGCAGTCTTAGTAAAAGGAAAATATTTGATATAGGAAAACAATGATACAAGAAAACCACTAATATTCTCTCTTCAGAAACAATACAAGCCAGAAGATAATGGAACAATATGTATAACATTCTGAAAGAAAAAAAATCAACCCAGAATTCTATATCCAGTAAAAAATATACTTTAGAAATGAAGGGGGCCCACCAAGATCTTAGTTTCTAAGTACTAAATACTAAGATCTCCACTAAAATAGCCAGAGCTTCTTTGAAAACTAATTGATGCTACTTATGGGTCAGGAAAACTCAAGATTATCCTCTAGCATCTTTAGGTGCCAGTGCTAAGAAAGAATGAAGGTAAACAAGGAAGTGAGGAAGGCAGAAATAGAGAAAGAAAAAGAGGATAGAGAGAGAAATGGAGGAAGGGAGGGAGGGAGGGAGGGAGAGAGGGAGGGAGGGAAGGGAAGGGAGGGAAGGAAAAAGGGTGTAGGCATTTTGAAAGGGCACAGAAGCCAGCCCAAAAAACACCCTCAGTGACCAAGGCTAGACAAAAATAACTATAGCATTAAATTATATCTCAAAGAATAACATGCCCATCTGTCCATACTAATATAATAAATGACTGAATAAGTAAATAAGAGCAATTCTTCCTTACAAAACAATTTGAATTAATAAGTATAGAAGAAATACAAATATCACTGCTAGAGAATCAGAGTAATAATGGCTGCAGGCAAGACCCACAGAAGAATAAAATTAGTGAATGAAAATTTAAAGAGAAACAGGATATTTCCATACAGTTGAGGGTCTCCTCCAAAACACTGATTAATTAAAAAGGGAAATATATTAACTTTACACTGGAGAAACCTGACAGACAGCATGTTAACCAAATAATAAAGTTAACCTTTAAGACATACTGACATCACATTATGCACTCATAAGGTCACATCACCTCTTTAATACTGCTGTCAAAAATGCACAATTGCAACTTAATCACCAGATAATATCAGATAAACCCAAGTTGAAAAATGTTTTGTAAAATACCAGACAGTAATGTTCAAAAGTGTCAATGTCATGAAAGACAGGGAAAGACTGAAGAAAGTGTTACACTTCTGGAGAAGATTATAAAGACATCATAGCTCAATGCAATATCAGATGTTAGATTGGACCTTGGAACAGCAAAAAAGAATATTAGTGAAAAAGATGAGGAAATTCTAATGAAGCCTGTAGTTCAGGTAATAGTATTACACCAACATTAGTTTCTACTTTTTGGTAATCCTATGGTTTTGTAGACGTCAGTATTGGGAGAAGATGGATGAAGGATATATAGGAGTTTGCTGTGTAGCTTTGGCCAATTTCTGTGAGTCTAAAGCTTTTTCAAAATAAAAAGTTCAAAGTAAAGCACAGGCTTTGGAAGCATATCACTTAAGTTGAATTCTAACTCTGCTCCTTACTAATTTGTAATTAGAAAATTTGCCTTATCTTTCTGATGCCTTAACCTAGAATGGGGATAACAATAATATTTCTCTCAAATATTTGGTTTGAAAAATAGATGAAATAGTACTTGTAAAATAAGCATATAGTATTCAAACCTTAGCTATTATTAAACACTATTATTTTTGCCCTGCAGAAATTTTACACTTTCATATAGTACTTTCATTTTTAGTTTTTTTTAAATTTTATTTAGACACTCCCCACATTCAAACTATAAAAAGTTTGCCTATATTTTTACCCTGAGGTGTTTATTCATTTTTTTTATGTTTAAATCATTGGTTTGTGTGGAATTTATTTAAATGTCAAAAGTGAATTTAAAGCCTATTTTTTTTACAGATGGCCAGCCATTTGTTGCAACATCACTTATGAAATAATACATTGTTTTTCATAGACCAATCTTAATGCTTAGCAGCACAATAGAATGTACAGATCTTTCAGCTACTTCTGCTTGGTCCCTATACCCTCAACTTAGTTTAGCAAAAATGGTGTATGTTGGACAGTGTTGAAAAGCAGACTTGAGCAAAGCATAGAATCCCTTAAGTGGTACCATAAATATCAACTGATCCATAAGTACACAAACTTCCTCTAGCAGATATGAAATGCCTCTTTCTGAGGAAACCAGTGAATTTCCAAACATCATATCTGATAGCCTCTCCTCATCTCTTATTATTATAATCGATAATATTTTTGTTAAACTCTTCTTTGTTTTCTATATCCAAGACAGGGGTTATGCACTTATTGCTGTAACCCAGAGAAGTTGATGAGACTTGAAATATTCTCTCCCCTTTTTCTATTAATATACTATCAAATACTTTCTCATTGGTCCCTTCTCCCACTCTTTTTACTATCTTCTGCTCTAAATTCTTTTTCTAAAATTTCATCCAAACCTAGTACTCTTCAAAGTTTGTCTTTATTCCTCTTTCCATTCTATCTGCTCTCCTGAGCATTCTCATGCATTCACACAAGGAACTATTACTTATGGTCTTCTCATTTTTGTCTCTCCTAGCTGACTGCAGTCAAGTTCCAAGACAGCCTGAGACTAGAATTCTTGTTCAACTGATTTAACTTGCTCACATGAGAAAGGGAGTCAGGAAAGCAGAATAGGAAAAGAAAATATGCTAAACAAGGTGTATATTATGCTGCTAACTAGTGGTAGCATCTTTACTGAAGGTCACCAGGCTCTTTGTACACCCATATGGGTCACTTATTCGATGCTGGCTTCTCCCAGAGATGAAACCGAAGATGTATCTCTTGCAAAAATGGCTCCTGTTCAGCAAAGGACAATTATCTGGAAAAGGGTCAGCCATGGATCTTTAGCAGCCAGAAAACCTATGGGATTGGTGCACTAATGAAGAGGATCTGGGCATGGCAAAGTAACTAATTAGACACTTGTATGCTTTAAATCCACTTACTTCTCTTGTTGGTTCACAGTAACTAGGCACAGCTTCTCCAGAATACTAGTTGCTCACAATTCTAAAAAACTGCTAAGAGAAGAATTGGTGGCAGGAATTGCTGACACTCCTGCTATAATTGGTCCTGAGACCATAAGTGGTACTCATCATCTCCCTCCACTACCCACATTAGATTCCTCTCCTACTTGGCTGGGACTTCTACTGGTCTAAGTGGCTTGTTTGGTAAGATATACAGATGCTCTTTCCAAAGGGTTCTAAGCCCTGGAGACCTGGTAATTTTCAGGTCTGGACTTTTCCAATAAAATTAAAAGATTCCTCCACCCAATCACCCCTGGTAGAGCATTTAAACTTAAGCTATATTCCTCTATACACACACCACGTAGCAGCAGTTCTACCACTTCATGATAATCATATTCAATTTCTCTTGTTTAGTGGTCTTCTAACACCAGGATCACAAAGTGACCAAGAGTTCTGGTCACTTAGTTGTGGATTTAAGTTTTGTGGGACTCTGACTATAGTACCAGGTCTTCTAGGCACACAAACATAAAGTCAAAGGAATAAGAAACAAAGTTTTTCAAATGGCTTACTGGCAATGATGGCAAACGGAACCATTCCTATTTCTACCCCTTGGTTATTAGATTTATTAATTGGGGATACATCGCCATACAGTGGTCTAAGATTTAAGGTATATACCAAATCCTAAAGAATAACAACTTATCATCACAGGGCGTCACTTTATGGTGATGTATTAGCTGTGCCTTCAGAAAGCCTTTCTCGACAGTGTGTCAAGTGGAAGGACCAGGAGTGTCCCTGGTTACATTCCCACAGCCATCATTTCTTTACTTTAAAATGGTCCCTTGGCCTGAGACAATATTATATGGCATCTCAGATCAGTAAATCAGACATCCTGTGAGGCCTCAGATAGTGATGTAGGGCAGGCAAACATACCCAGTATGTGTGTCACTCCAAATCACGATGGAGTATCTTTCTTTCTAAGGTAGAATGGGCTAGATTAATTAAAGATGAGTCCAAGTAACTAGATAGTATTCAAGGTTTGGTCCTGTATGAAGAGATTCAACATTGGTCTCTGTTACTGGAAAGTCAGATATTCAGCAGCAGCCAAAGTTGGATCAGCTTTAGTGAGAGGAGGCACATTCAAGACCTTTTTGTCTACCTTTATCTACTGCATTCATGAGCTTGGTGTGCAAACACAAGGAAAAACAGGCTGGCTGATATCTAATATCTATATCCTCATGTTCATTTGGTTGTTTGGTGGTCTTATTCAGGAGATACTTCCTGGTGGACATTAACATAATAATACATAGATCTGATACATAGATCTAATACATAGATCTTCATATTGTGTGTTCATTCCCATAGGTTACCCCACATTTTTCTTCCCAGACCTTTTTTTCCCTAATATTCCTATCTTATTCCTTCCATGGCAGCCCTGATCAATCAACTAAGCCATTCACCACAGCCAACAAATTTAAGTATATCTTTATTCTGAGGCACTCCTCTCTCCACACAAAGTGAATGATAAAATATACTGCCCAAATCATCATCCTCTGGAAAAATGTTTTCCATACTACTGTCTTTTTTGGTCACCCCTGAGTGAGATCAGTGTGCAGAAGCCATCCATTTTCAGCCTAGATCACTGTGCCTAAGCCTAATCCTCTATTCTCATATTGGTCCATCCTATCTCTTTTTTTTATAATTTCTATTTTTAAGAACATATTTTATTTTTTTATTTTAAGTATATTTTATTGACTACGCTCAATAAAATATAGAACAGACCTAGGGTGGGGTGTGAATGATATACTATTACCGAATGTACCCACCCTTGTGCTCCAGTGGCCCCTCCCCCCATACTAGGTTCGCCTTGCCCACCACCAGGGAAAGACATCTCTCAATGTCAGAGATTGGTGAAAAGGAAAGGGATTATTTATTTAAAAAGTTATACAGACTTAGAGTAATGACTTAGTGTGTTCATTAAAAATACTAAAGTCCTTTACCCACAAACACACAGTCCTTCCTTCTCCCCTTTGCCCAGTCTGGGGTACCGTATCTCAAGAAAAGAAGTAGAAGTCCACGGCTCAGGCAGCCCCTCAGTTCCAGCACCATCAGCTGTGTTGCCTCTGAGATCTCCAGTTAATCCAGAACCATGTGGCACCTTCTCATGTCACACCAGCAAGAATCCTTTCACCTCTTTTCTTCCAGGTAAAGTCTCTCCTGCTTCCTAAGCCACATGGCAAAATGGAGCACCCTAAAGTTGCACCGTCCCAACTTTCACCAAAGCTGCATGGTCCTAAAACACCAGTATGGTTGTCGTGCCTGGGCTTAAATCCTAGCATCAGTCTTCCTTTGCAAGCCCATTTCCGACTCCTCCCACAATCAGTTACACCTGCCAGCATTCCTGTATTCTTCCAGCTTTACTGGGCTGCCATAGTAAGTCCAGGTAGGCGTGGCCCCATGGTGTGAAGCCAATCATCTGCAAGCTTTTACACAGGTGCTGTACCCAGAGGGAGTTGCCTTCCAATTACATGATGGGTTGAAGTCACTCCCATGCCCCTGACTCAAAGCATGGCCACAGCTGTTTAACATATCTATGAAATGAGTTAAAGGTTATAGATATGTTAAATGATCATTCAAGAGGTTATCTGCAAAACTTACTATTCAAAACAACTCTCAATGGATCTGCTGCATGTGCCCATTCCCCGGCTCAGGCTTGTGGGGGTGAGTACTTTCTCTCTATATATTTTTTTCTAATATTTTCTGGACACCCTGAGTTCTGGACCCCATTACAAAATCCTATTTGAGGCCCCCCTTGGCCATGCCCTGTTACACTATTACACTTGTTCCATTTTTTCTCCCCTTTATCTCCCTCCACCTTGCACACCCCGATCCCTTCAGTATCCCTTCCCCCTTAGTTCATGTCCATGGGTAGAACATGAAAGTTCTTTAGCTTCTCTATTTCCAATACTATTCTTAACCTCCCCCTGTCTATTTTGTACCTACCAATTATGCTTCTTATTCCCTGTACCTCCCCTCACATTCTCCTGACTCCCCTTCCCCCACTGATAGCCATCTATGTGATCTCCATTTCTTTTTTTAAATATTTTTTAAATTTATTTTTTAGAGAGGGAAGCGAGGGAGAGAGAGAGAGAGAAACATCAATGTGTGGTTGCTGGGGGTCATGGCCTGCAACCCAGGCACGTGCCCTGACTGGAAATCAAACCTGCAATGCTTTGGTTCACAGCCCGCACTCAATCCACTGAGCTACGCCAGCCAGGGCATGATCTCCATTTCTATGATTCTGTTCCTGTTGTAGTTGTTTGCTTAGTTTGTTTTTGTTTTTAGGTTCAGTTGATGATATTTGTGAGTTTGTTGTCATTTTACTGTTCATATTTTTTATCATCTTCTTTGTCTTAGATAAGTCACTTTAATATTTAATACAATAAGGGTTTGGTGATCATGAACACCTTTAACTTGACCTTATCTGGAAAGCACTTTATCTGCCCTTCCATTCTAAATGAAAGCTTTGCTGGATAGAGTAATCCAGGTTGTAGGTCCTTGCCTTTCATGACTTTGAATACTCCCTGCTATCTTTTAATAATCCCTTGAAACTATGCTTCATCTTACCAATTGCCATTTTCTCAGTTCAAGCCCTCATAGTTCTTATCTGTTCTATTGAATAAGCTCCCGCCATGAGCTCTGTCTTGATTGTTATTTCCTTCTAATTTTAACTTCAAAGAGTTTCTTCCAAAAACACAAATTCATTCAAGTTATTAATCAATTAAAATCACTTAATAATTCTCCATCACCAATAGAATAAAGCCTAAATTCATTAATATAACATACAAGATCTTTTGCAATCTGTATAACACTCCCCTTTCTTATTCCAACCCTTACCAGGGCTCCATGCACATCATGTCATGAGCACGACCAGACAGTTTGTTCTCACCCCATCAAGCCATGTCCTTTAAGTATTTATGTTTTCTCATGTGTCAAATACGGCCTTTCTTGCCTGCTTTGGCAAACTTCTACTATAATTTCAAGATACATTTCAGAAGTTACATGCTCTGTTGAAGACTTCATTCTTTACCCGTAGTGTAGAGTGTCTTTTTACCTATGCATACCTCTTGCATTGCATGGTATACATATTTCTATATGTCTATACCCTCACTAGTCTGTGAGCTCCTGGAGACTAATAACTATGTCTTAAATATAAATGGCCTAGCATATTCTAGCCTACAGTGAAATTAATCAGTTGTATAATTATTCTGTTCTCTATGGTGAAGTCTAAAATGTTCAGGTCATAAAACCACTACATCCTCAAGTGAAATTTTAATGGCTTCTGAAGCCTTTAATCAGGGATTCAAACTCAAATGCCTTCAGGGGTCAGGCAGGTCACAGATTGGTATGAATTGGCTGTAATGATGGGGAGTGATGAGGACAGAAACAAATTAATGGGAATATCCACCATGCCTAATACTAATCTCAAAACTATTTAAAAGAGAAGTATACCATACTGATCAATTAAAGCACAAGTGCAGCCCTCATGTGTCTTGAGGTCCTCAAATGTGAGAATTCAGATTTACCTCTTACTAGGACTATTTTATCATGTGCAGTTATGTACAAGTGTGTGATTTCATATACTCTGAAAATTTTTCAGTCAAATCCCAGTCAGTTGTGTGACCTGAAATAATATGGCTCACACCTCACTTAGTTCACATAGGAGAAACAGAGAGTTGTAGAATAGCCTACTCCCTTTATCTCAAGCAGTTGCTGATTTTAAGCTGGAAGAAAACTTGAGTTTCATGAGATGTGGCAAATTTAAAAGACTTTGTTTAGGGTAGTATAAAAGAAATACAAGATCTGAAATCAAATAACATGCATTTTCATCGAGGAGCCAGACTCTTATAAGATATCTTTGACAAATTGCATAATCTTTCTGAGTCTCAATTCGCTTACCTGTAAAATGGGAGTGTTAGTATCTATTTCACAATGTCACTGGGAAAATCACGTGAAATCTGCAACTACTGAAACAGTGCAGTGTCTGGCACATGGCAAGTGTTAGATATATTTTTTTTTTGTTTAAGTCTGAATATGAACTTTGTTTATTTACATCTAGAATCTGGAGAAAAGCCCACAAGGCATGTTTCCTCTACCAAAGATACACAGTAATGGGATATTATTTAC
This sequence comes from Tonatia bakeri, assembly GCA_004024845.1. Taxonomy (NCBI): domain Eukaryota; kingdom Metazoa; phylum Chordata; class Mammalia; order Chiroptera; family Phyllostomidae; genus Tonatia; species Tonatia bakeri. The sequence continues at coordinate 24,056 of PVIA01007501.1, forward strand.
CAAATTCTTTGGGAGCCTTAGAGAATGTTTGAGAGTAAATACTAAGCAGGATCTTAGAGAAAATTTTGCAGAATTCATTTCTATGGGAGAATATCAAAATCCAATATTTTTTTCTGTCTCTGGACATTCTCCAGGATATCTTCATTTTTTTTTCATGATCAGAGGAATCAGGACATTCCACCTCATTTCTGACATTCACTATTGATGGTGGGCTTGTTTGGATAACTGGCATCTCAATAGCAGAAACTACAGTTTCCCCTAGGCTTCTCCTCTGAGAGCTGTGGATGTGAGACTGCAGAGTGAGGAAAAACTGGAAGTCTCAAGAAATTTTGATTGGCCAGATGGAAGAGGATGAGCCTGAAAAAAGGGCCTAAAATATGAAGAGACCAGAGAAATAAAAGAAAAACCAGTAGGTGGAGGCCACGGCAACCATGTTCAGAAATGTTTCTGAAGAACGGAAATAGCAAGAAAATGAATTACAGGGTGGGCAAAAGTAGGTTTATAGTCATTTGTATGGAAAATAATATAATAATAAATAATAATACAAGAATGAAATGTGTTTTGTGTACTCACAACTGGAAACCTACCTTTGCCAACCCTATATAGCCTTTGGAGTTAGAAATATGGAGGTAGCTAGTGACCTTAGTAAAAGCAGTTTCTCTGGCATACTAGTGATGAAACCTAAACTTAAGTGAATAGAAAAGAAAGAAAGTGGAGATCTTCTGGGCTATGGTAAGAAAAGAGTTCAGAGGAAAATGGGTAGAAGGAAAGTTTTTTGCTGTTGATACTATTTAAGCATGGAAATGCCATGATTAAGTGAAAATAAACAATCTAGTTGGAAGTAAATGCTTGAATATATAGAAGAAAGCAGTGTTTCAAGAATGAACAATAAGACATTAGTGACTCACATAATCAATTTAGTGGATTGCATGTAGCATTTTTGAAATACAAACTATAATAGAATAAGATAGGAAATAATGGAGACCATCATATAAAGTATTGTTTATACTGGAACTATTGTTTCAGGTATGGTTTGCAAATATGTGTCTTTAGTTCGTAATTTGTGAACTAAGTGATCAGAGGGAATTAAGGTGAAAAATTATCCTCCAGGTGTAGTTCTAAATAACTTGGAGAATTATGGTGTCATAATGGAAATATAATAATAAGGACATGAAGTAAGGGGGCAGAAGTAGAAAATGAAGATGAGTTTAAGACAAAAGTAGAACATTCAGGTGAAGATATATATAATATATGTCATTTTTCAGATCCCATGGGACTGGGTTAAATGAGCTTCTTATATGTGCTATAGCCCACTGTCTTTCACTGTAACAATATTGCGACTCCCCATTCTTTTTGTACATCCCCCTTCTCAGACAGTGATCACCATGAAACCCAGAGCTACTGGTCAACCCCATTTCTAGCATAATGTTTGCTACATAATCAGTGTTTATTAAATGGTGATTTTGTGAATAACAAATATATGCCATTGAAATCATGGAGTTTAAAAGATTATGATGATAAGCTATTTATAAAATAACTTTAGACCCTTTTAGAGACAAATCAGATGGAGATAAGCCACAGGCCACAAACTTGATTCCAGAAAGCAATTAGCATCTGAAACTCAGGCACGTATCCTAAGTTTGTTTTATTGGTTGCAACAGCAACCAGTTGTGGCTGACATAAACAGAAAACAAATTCACTGAAATGCTCCTGGAGAGTTCATAGTTTCTAGGAAAGCCAGACATGGAAAACAGTTAAGAACAAGGGAAGCTAATCCATTAACCTGTACCACAGCCAAAATCCCCATACAACAAAATCAAACCTCTGATGACACTGTCAGGTCTGAATTCCAGACACCTCACTACACCCACCACCATCACAGGCACTAGTCAGTGGATGTAGTGATTGTGTTGCTCTTACTGTTGCCCCTGGAAATTCAGGTCCCTCCATCCTAGATACTTAGTACTACTAGTTGCTGACTCCTGATTCAGAGCAGCTGCACCTGACTAGTAAAGCTTGTGTTATAAACCTGTGCCCTAACTGCAAGGGAGGCTGAGAGGACAGCTTGCATCAGAGAGAGAGACAGGTCCATATTTCCAAACAGAAGATATTGAGTTGTCAGAGTAAGTAAAAATATCCATTACATAATGAATGACATATAATCCAATAGATTCCATAATTCCTGCCAGTCACCAGCCCCCAATGCCACCTTGAAACTGAACTGAATGCAAAGAGAAGTCTTTAGCTGCAAACATGAAAGGCACTCCACATTGCACGGCTAAGGGTGCTACATCAGATTTGTTCTTGAATGATGGACAGATGCTAGATCACGGTGAAATGTAGGCAGATGTCACTCTCTAACAGAAATCTCTAACCCTGAGATTTATGTCTTCTTGCCTCAAAAACGGAAGTGTCACCATTTCAGGTTCTTTGTGGCTAATTCTGTCCCTTTAGTTTAAACAGAGCCAGTCACTTCATTAATTGCCTTGGAGTCAGTATTGAGCATTTCCAGCCATATTTATCTGCCACTTGTACTGACCCTCATGAAAATGTTCTGCCTCTTTGGCATCCACTTGAGATATTCCTGCCCCATGTCAGCCCTGCCTTCATCTCTGCCAGTTTTCTGACAACACACTTGCAACCAGGCTCCTGCCTACATCCTCCACTGGAGATGCCTGTTTATTTCATTTAGGATGAAGGTTGGCTTTCATCACACAGATATACATCCATTTAATTTTCCTAACCCTCTTTAGAAAATCTACATGAAGAAGAAAGTGCTTTGCAAATCTCAGCATTCATATAGAATGAACCAATTGCAGGTCAACCTTATTTTCACCATCCCTCAGTAACACTCCTTGAAAAATGAAGCATGTGATAAAATCTTTGAGAGAACATGAAAGCCTTCATCAAATGAATGGTCATCACCTCTGTTTTTCAGGGGGGGGAAGCTGATTTTTTTGCACTAATAAAACACTGGTGCAAAAATAAACAGTAAGAGACAAATAAGTATAATAATTGTTCTGTTTAAAAAACAATTTTTGCTCTAGCAAAAATATTATAGACTTATTCCATATATTCAACTTAATCTTTAATGCATTCGGAAGATTTGTGGGTACATAAAAGCTTTTATACATTAGAAATATACCTGATAAAGTGATCTAGGCCTCTATTAAGAAAAATGTATATGATATTTCCTTATGTATTTTTAGGAGTTTACAACTCAAAAATTATATATGTTAGGAGTTAAGAACCACATCTATTTTCTTTCTTAAAAAAGTTTTTCAGAGAGGCTGACCAAGATGGCAATATAGGAGAGCCCTGAATTCCCTTCCTCCCACAAACACACTAAATATACAGCAATTACCTCTGTAAGAAATCCAGGCTTTCTTTTTGGCCAAAACCACCATCATCCAGTAATTCACCAAGATGACTAAAACAAAAGGAAAGGAAGGCACCTACAATATGTTCTCTAGGACTTTTAGAAAACACCCAGTTGTTCCTTTGGCCACATACATGTCAATCTACAAGAAAGGTGATATTGTAGGCAGCAAGGGTATGGGCATTGTTCAAAAAGGAATGCCCCACAATTGTTACCAGGGCAAAAGCAGAGGAGTCCACAGTACCACCCAGCATGCAGTGGGCACTGTTGTGAACAAACAAGTTAAGGGCAAGATTCTTACAAGAGAATTAAAGTATGTGTTGAGCATATTAAGCACTCTAAGAGCCAAGATAGCTTTCTGAAAGTATGAAGAAAAATGATCAGAAGATGAAGGAAGCCAAAGAGAAAGGTACCTGGGTTCAGCTGAAGCATCAGTCTGCTGTCCCCAGAGATGCACAGTGTGTGAGAACTAATGGAAAGGAGCCTGAGCTTCTGGAAGCCTGATGCAGACCCCAGCTCATGGGGTCCGCCACTTTGTGGATGAGGCACGAGAAATTCACACGGACTACCGAGTCCTGTGGAGGAAAAGGGACAGCATGGCTTTTCTCTCAAGAGAAAAAGCCTTGGCCCTTGCTGTGACAGGCCTTTATTTCTTTTCTGAGCCCATTACATGATGGTCCTCATTTACTGTGCACAGGTTCACTTTCGGTGGTTACCGTTTACAGAAAACAAAGGAGAGGATGCCACTAATCACATCAGAGAAGAAGGATATTTGCAAATGCAAAGGGAAAAGTGGTTGAACCAGTTACACTCCATACTGGGGAGGTTTAGCATGGATTTTAGGAAGTTACAGTAAGCACTTGCTGCCTCAATTCAGAGTGAGGGGGTTTTAGCAAATGCAAGTCTCAAAGTGGCCTAGGTACATTGCAGGCCTGATTCCCCATGGGGGAACCTATCCATGGGCGTGGGTCCTGTGTATTGGACCTGCTTTCCACTGGGAGCTGGGCCCACGCCATGCAGAATGGTCTCCTATGGAACCCACTCCCTATGAACTCACTCCCCATGGCATGAGAAGTGTAAAAACATAAAAGACTTTGCTACTGTTAATACTTTTTCTCTTCATTGAGTTGAAGTATGGTATCTTCTCTCCCCAAAAAATGTTTAAATAAAACTTTGTGTCCTAATTTAAAAAAAAATGGAAATCCAGAAACTGGCTGAAAGACCCCCCACACAACAGGAAAAATGAGAAAATACCCACATTGAAACAGCTTGGGAAGGCTGATACACACTATCACTATAAGCCACATTCACTATACACACTATCACTATAAGCCATATTCCTGGCACAGCCCCAGACGATTGAGAGGGAATGCCTAATTCCTAGCTTCTTCCTAAGGAGTGAGGGGTTTGGACCCCACATTCAGTGCTCTATCTTTTAAGAATCCCACTTAGTAGAAATGGACCTCCAAAACACCAAACTCTAAAAAATCAAATCAGGCTTGCATCCATGACACTGTAAAACTTCAGCAAACAAAGAAGTAGTTGTTAATGGGCATGCAAGGACCTGCCAGAGCAATCAGCCCACAGCCCAGAGCACAGGAAACAAGAAAAATGCATACTTTGAAAGCTTCTTCCTGAAGGTCAAGCTACAAGGGGAAGGCTGCAGTCCTCTGGAGAGACCATGAAATACGGCAGACACTTTCCCTTCCTTCTCCCTCTAGTCCAGTGTGTCACCAGCATCTGCCTGGAAGAAACTTGTATACATGTCTGTGCACCAGCTTTTGTGCTACTCCTAAAAGGGTGGACCCCCAGGTTTACTGGCTTTGATAGCCAACAGGGCATCCATTTACAAGGTCCACATGACTTTAGCAAACAAAGAAGTAGGTCTTAGTGGGCTTAACCAAGGTTAGCACAGAGAGAGCAAGAAAAAATGCCCACATCTTAGTCTTTTCCTGCGAGGGATCCATATGCATACCCTAAAAGCTTCTGCCAGTGGGTCATGCTTCTAATTTAGCAGGCATGTAGGAGCTGGCTATATTTCTTCCTGGAGACAAGGGAACCTGATAGATACTTTCCTGCTTTCTCCCTCAAGCTGACATTATGTCACCAGTATCTCCCTGGAAGGAATTAATACATATGTCTTGTGCCATAGCTTTAGCAGCTGCTACCCGAGAGACAAATTCCCATTTCCCCTGGGTTGGATAGCCAACAAGACTATCAGCAAAGAAAAATTATTAATGGATATAGAAATCCCACAGGACTTCAGCAAAGAAAAATTATTATTGGATATAGAAATATCACCTCACAGCTCTATACCCAGGTGTATCATTGAAGGAGCAGGCAAAACGCGCACCTCCCAATTTGTCTCTGGAAGAAACTTAACTATGTAAGTTTCCATCTGCTGCCTGAAGGTCCAGTTCTCAACTAGGCTGTATCTAGTTATAAAATCTGATCCTTCCCTGTGGGACACTGATAGGTCCTGGCACACACTCAACTACTGGGAGCCACATGGACAATCAAATGTTTTAAATGACCAGGAGCTAAGGCCAGGCTGATGGATATAGTTCATATTCTATAAGAAGTCATTCTGTAAAGACTGGGAAAGTTGGGCTATTTTACCTACTGCACAGAAAATAGTACAGTGAGTCAAGGAAAATGAATAAACAGCAAAAAGGGTACCTAGAAAAAGAACTAGATAAATCTCCAGAAATAGGTCTTAATGAAATGAAGTAATTTACCTGATACAGAGTTCAAGATAAATGGTCATAAGATATTTGCCAAGGTTAAGCTAACAATGCACGAACAAAATTAGACTTTAATAAAGAAATAGAAAATATTTTAAAGTGCCATACTAAAATCACAGAGCTGAAAAATACAATAACCAAAGTGAAAAATTCAATAGAGGGCTTAAACAACAGACTAGCTCATGTGGGAAAGAAAGATCAGTGGACTAGACTGGACAGTGGTATTCATCCAATAGAAAAACATAAATTAAAAAAATTAACAAGAGTTAAGTTAACTTAATGGACATATAGAACACCATAGAAGGACCAATATGTGCACTATAGAGGTCCTAGAAGAGAGAAAAGGATAGAAAGATTACTCAACTACTGGGTTGAGTAAAATAATGGCTGAAAACTTCTGTGACCTGGGGAAAAGAAAGAGATGTCCAGATCCAGGAATCTCAGGGAGTTCCAGAAGAGGTAAATCTAAAGAGACCTACAACAAATGCAGTATAATTAAATTATCAAAAGTTAATGACAAGGAAAGGATCTTAAAAGCACAAGAGAAAAACAGCTTGTTACCAACAGTATGCCAATAAGAGTATCAGCAGATTTTCAGAAACTTTGCAGGTCAGAAAGGAATGTTATAATATATTCAAAGTAACTACAAACCAAGAATACTCTACCTAGCAAAATTGTCCTTCACAGCTGAGGAGAGATCATTTTTCAGAGAAACAAAAGCTGAAAAACTTTGTCACCATCAGATCAGCCTTCCAACAAATGTTAAAGGGAGTTTTTCAAGATGAAAGAAAACAATGCTAATTATAACAGAAAAACATATAAAAGCATAAAACTCACTGGTGAAAGTAAACAAGTAACTAAATATAAAATACTGTAATTTTGTATTGTGATTGATAAATCACCTATAACTGTAGTATAATGATTAAAAGACAAAAATATTAAATATAACTATAACTATAATAACTACAATAACTATAATGGAGAAATAATGTAAGAAATGTAAATTGTTACATCAAAAAATAAAATGTAGAAAGAAAATACAAAAGTGTAGAGCTTTTGCATATGTTTAAAGTTGCTATCATCTTAAAATAGACTTATAAATATAAGTCTTATGTAGGCCTCATGGTAACTGGAGAACAAAAACTTATAGTAGAAACAAAAAAGATAAAGATAAAGGAATCAAATAATATTACCACAAAAAATCATCAAATTACAAAGGAAGAGAGCATAAGAAAAAGAAACAAATGAATTATGAAAAAAGTAATTCCATATCTATCAATAATTATATTAAACATAAAATGACTAAATTCTGCAATCAAAAGTCATAGAGTGGCTGAATGGACAAAAGCAAAACAAGACCCAATTATATGTTCTGCATAAGAGAGCATATTGTCGTCAGAGAAAATCATCAAATTACAAAGGAAGAGAGCAGAATCACTTCAGCATTAGGGACAAACATAGACTGAAAGAGAAAAGATAGATATTGCATGCAAATAGAAACCAAAAGATGAGATTATATGGTATTTGTCTTTCACTGCCTAATCAACAAAACAAACAAGCAAGCAAAATATAACCAGAGACATTGAAATTAAGAACAATCTGACAGTTAACCAGAGGGGAGGTGGGTGGGGATAATGGGAAAATGGGGGAAGGGCTTTCACCAACAACTATAAAGGACACATGGACAAAACCAAGGGGGTTGTGGAATCAGGGGAGAGAGGGAGGGATGGCTGGGGTGGGGGGAAGTGGTGGGGGGGGGAAATGCAGACAACTGTACTTGAACAACAATAAAAAAAAAGAAACCAAGAGAAACTGGGCTAGTTAAGTTTATATCAGACAAAACAGACTTTAATCCAAAGATTCTATCAAGAGACAAAGAAGATCATTATATAATGATAAAGGGATCAACTCAGCTTAAGGATCTAAAATTAGTAAATATTTAAGCACCTAACATAGTAGCTCCTAAATATATAAAGAAAATATTGACAGCTCTTAAGGGAGAAATAGACAACAATACAATAATATCAGGAACTTGATTGCCCCATTTTCAACAATGAATAGATTATCCAAGCAGAAAATAAAGAAAAGTTCATTAGATTTACTACACATTAGACCAGATAGACTCTGACATTTATAGAACATTCCACCCAGCAGCAGCAGATTACACTCTTCTCAAGCACACACAAAATATTCTCCTGGATAGAGCACGTGATATGCCACAAAATATGTCTTCATTAATTAAAGAATACTAAAAGCATCTTTTCAGATCACAATGGTATAAGACCAAAAATCAATTACAGAAAAAATATTTAAAAATCTAAAAATATATAGAGGTTAATAAACATGATCCTATAAACAATCATTGAGCGAGAGAAAATATCAAAAAATAAATTAAAAAGAATACCTCTAGACAAAGGAAAAATAAATATAATAAAACATTGGAGATAGAAAAAGCAGGTCTAAGAGGAAAGTTTTATAGTGATAAATGCTTACATTAAGGAAAAAAAGATTTTAAATAAACAACCTAATTTAACACCTCATGAGTCTAAAGAAAAAGAACAATTAAGCCCAAAGTTAACAGGAGAGAAATAACAGATATTAGAGTGGAAATAAATAAAATAGGTACTAAACATGCAATAGAAAGATCAATAAAACTATCAGCTGCTTTTTAAAAAATTAAACAAAATAGACAAACTATTGTCTAGACTTACTAAGAGAAAAAGAGAGAGGATTGAAATAAATAAAAATATAAATGAAAGTAGAGACATTAAAACGGATACCATACAAATATAAATGATCATCAGAAACTACTACAAACAATTTTACTCCCAATAAACAGGAAAATTTAGAAGAAGTAGATATATATCTAGAAACATACAACCTACCAACACTAAATCATGAAGAAATAAAAAATATGAGCAGAATGATTACTAGTAAGGAAATTTAATCTATATTCGAATGACTCAATAAGGAAAAGTCCAGGACCAGCTGGTTGCACTGGTGAATTTTACCTACTTAAATAAGATTAATACCATATAAAAAAATCAGCTCAAAATGAGTTAGAAGGCAGTTCTATTTTTAATTTTTTGAGGTAATTCCATGCTGCTTTCCTTTCACAGTGGCTACCCCAAAGTACAGAGCTCACAAGCATTCCCTTTTCTCCGCATGCTCACCAGCACTTGTTGTTTATTGAATTATTGATGATAGACATTCTGAGAGATGTGAGGTGATATCTCACTGTGGTTTTAATTTGCATTTCTCTGATGATTAGTTTTAATGAACAATTTTTCATATGTCTATTGGACATCTGTATGTCCTCTTGGGGAAGTGTCTATTCAGGCCCTTTGTCTATTTCTTAATTAGATTGCTATTTATTTATTTGTTTGTTTGTTTGTTTGTTTTGGTATTGAGTTGTATAATTCTTCATAAATTTTGGATATTAACCCCTTATCAGATATATCATTGGCAACCACGTTCTCCCATTCACTGGGTTGTCTTTTCATTTTGTTGATGGTTTCCTTTGCTGTGCATAACCTTTTTAGTTTAATGTAGTCCCACTTATTCTTTCTTTCATTTTCCTCCCCAAGGAGATACATCAGAAAAAGTATTGCTACAAGAAATTGCCAATATTTTACTTCTTATGTCATCTCCTAGGATCTTTTGTTGTTTTGAGTCTTACAGTTAAGTCTTCAACCCATTTTGAGTTTCTTCTCGTCTCTGGTGTAAGATGGTGGTCTATAAATGGTGAACGAGACTTGAGTTGGAATGATGAACACATTTCAAGTGTATAAATGATGTGCTGTGGAATTGTGCATCTGAAACCTGTATAATTTTGTTTACCAGTGTCACCCCAATAAATTCAATAAAAAGGAAAAAGTCACCTCAAAATGTGCTAGAGACTTGAATGTAAGATCTGAAACTGGAAACCTCCTAGAAGAAAACAAAGGGATAGGCTCCTTCGCATGGATCTTGGCAATGTTATTTTTAGATCTGACACCAAAAACAATGGCAACAAAAGCAAAAATAAGCAAGTGGGACTACATCAAACTAAAAAGCTTCTGCTCAGCAAAGAAATTATCGACAAAATAAAAAGTCAACCTATTAAATGGCAGTAAATATTTGCAAACCATTTATCCAATAAAGGGTTGATATACAAAATATACAAGAAACTCATGTGCCTTAATAGCAATATAACAAATAACCCAATTAAAATGGGTACCTATATAGACATTTCTATACAGAAGATATGCAAAAATAAATATTACTAATCATCAGAGAAGTGCAAATCAAAACTATGATGAGATATCACCTCACACATGTTAGAATGGCTATTATTAAAAAGGCATAAGATAAATTCTTACAAGAAAGTGGAGAAGAGGGGACAGTTTGTACACTATCAATGGGAATTTAAACTTGTTTGGCCACTGTGAAAACAGTATAAATGTTCCTCAAAAAATTAAAAATAAAACTACTATGTGATCCAGCAATTCCACTTCAGGGTACTTATCCAAAGGAAAGGAAACCATTATTTCAAAGAAGCTTTCACACTCCCATATTCATTGCAGCATTATTGGTAATAGCCAAGACATGAAAACACTCCAGGTGTCCATCAGTGGATGAATTCAAACACACATACACAGACACACACACACATTATTCAGCCTTTAAAAGGAAGAAAATCTTGCCACTTGTGACAAGGAGGGGATTGCTAAGTGAAATAAACCAGACACATATATATACTACAGAGTACCACTTATATTTGGGATCTAAAAAAATGTCAGAGTCATAGAAACAGAGAATGGAAAAGTAGGCTGGAGTTGAAGGAGATAGGGAAAGATTGGTAAAAAAGTATATATACTTTCAACTTTAAGATGAATAAGGTTTGAAGATCTAATGCACAATGATGACTATTGTGATAACACTGTATTGTATAATGTAAATTAGCTAACAGAGTAGAACATAAATTATCCATCAAAAAATGATGTGAGGTGATGGGTAGGTTAATGAACTATATAGAGAATCCTTTCACAATGCATACATATGTCAGATCATCACATTGTCCACTAAGTATCTTAAAATATTGTCAATGATACCTCAATAAACCTGAAAAATATTTCTTGTAAAACTTACAGTTTTATCTTTAATTTACTGGAATAGTATTGCACAACAGACCTTGTTCTCTTTCCCTCTTTCACTCTAGATCTCATTTTCAAAGTTTTCATGTTGCTTTGTATGCTTATTGCTCCTAACTTCAGCAACATAGTCAATACACAGCATCCAACACAGACGTGCCCCATCTCCTCACTTCCACATATTAGCCATGTCCTCGTGTGAATTTACATAAGGATTTTTCTGGGTTATATCCCCAGGAATGAGACTGCTGGGTCACGGGGCACAGGCAGACTTGACTTCATTGAGGACTGCAAGATGGCTTCACACAATGCCTGTATTAGTACACAGTTCTATTAGTCATGAATAAGGTTCCTGCTTCCCCACATCTTTGGTAACACTCAACGTTATCCAATTTACATCCAGATTTAGTAAAACGAAGAAAGTGGTGGTTTTAATTTGCACATCTCTAATTATTAGTGAGGTGGAGCCACCTCATCTATTTAAAAACAGTTGGGTTTCTTTGCCCTTTCACTATTGTGATTCCTACCTTACCCTATTGAATGGAGAAATCCCCAGTATATTTTAGATATTAATTGCTTTTTGATTCTATAACATCTCTTCCCAGTCTATCATCTCTTAATTAACTCTGTATATTGTATCTTTGCTTAAGCATAAATCCTTAGTGTTGATGTAATCAAAAATATCCATTGCCTAATGGTATATTTTTGCCAATCTAATTCCTTTTCAAGATAAGGATATAGTTTTGTTTTTTTAATGGATTGGGGCAGCACAGCCTAGTTATTTCCTTCACAATTAAAGGGGCTCTGATGCCATATCCTCTCATCCCTCAGGATTAAAGTGGGGCACAGGAGTGAATAGATGAGGGAAGCAATTTAAATGTGGTTTCAAATCCTAGATCTCCTATTTATTACCTGTGTGAACTATATTCTCTGTGCCTCTAGAAAGTATGGAGAAAAGGTATGTGAAGATGGCTGGGCTGGTGCCAGGGCTGCTCTGTAACCACTCTGTCTTTTTTTCTCTGTTACCTCACCACTCATAAACATCACTGAGGCAATCATTTCTGTGGCAGTCAGAACTCATTTGTTATTGCTTTGCCTTTTGCCTGGTGCAATCCTAAACCCTTCTGAAAAGTTTACTCCAGTTTTCCTTAAAAAGCCTCCCTATGCTTAAGCACTAAAATTAGATTAAACAAATGTAAGCTTCTTTGGTCATTTATTTAAATAGTGGAGAAACATTTGCTGGTGCCAGCTATGTACCTACTACCTATGCCTGAGCTATAAAGAAAAATCAGAAGAAAGGAAGAAATAAAGAGACAAAGACAGCACATTAGATTCCTATAGAAGTTATGCTCAACCTCAGCATAGGGGAAGTGGGTCATTCATGAAAGGCAATTGGCTTCTTCCTACTTACAACATAAGCTCACAGAGTATTTTATTTGAATTTATCTTGGGTAAGGAGGGCTTGTTACCTCTTCTGTAGAGCAAATGAGTACCATTCCTAAAACTGACCTCACTCTACTGATGGTAATTCTCAAGTTCACATATCAAAGAACAATGTGAAAGTCCTGTTCAGTGAAGCCAGGAGTATCAAGCACTCAGCCATTAAAGGGCTGCAGAACATTTTTAGTGTGAGCAACCCCAAAGAATGAAAGTTGTAACCAGCTGATATGCACAGAAATGTCTCCGAGGGGTGTCCAACCCGCATCCCTCAGGCCACATTCAGCCCAGGATGGCTATGAATGTGGCCCAATACAAAATCATAAATTTATGTAAAACCTTTTTTTTTTGTTCATCAGTTTTTATGAGTGTTTGTGTATTTAATGTGTGGCCCAGGATAACTCTTCTTCTTACAGTGTGGTCCAGAGACACCAATAGGTTGGACACCCTGGTAGACAATGGCTTCACACCATTCAAAACCAAAGTGTGAAGAAAGAGACAGAGCATGGGTCATATGATCATCTGTGCATACTCACGTAACTCTCTGAAGGCAAAGTGTACCTATGCTGAGAGAATCCGGAAGCCTGGAAGGATGTTGTCAGTACCCACCTGACAAGGTGCTTCTTCTAGCCCTCTTGTTACCACAGTGACTTCTAACCATTTTTTACACCTTCATATACACAATAAAGAATATTCAAATATAAGATATACTCTCATACACATACTTTCTAGGTAACTGGTTATTAATCCACACCTTTTTCTCCCACTCAAGAAAGCATATCAGGGGGAGGAGAAGAGGTGGAAGTATAAGAGGTCATGGGGGATAAATGGTGATGGAAAACAATGAAATGAAATAAATAAAATAAAATAAAATAAAATAAAACAAAACAGAAAGACCTAAAACAAGTGAGAGTAGGATTCAAAAAATGCTCCAAATGTTGGTTCTTTAACTATCAGTAGAAAAACATTACCTATGATCCATGTTGAAATTAGTATAACATCAGATCATCAAAACTAGTTGTGAAATTATTAGTTGAAACTAGTAAAACTAATTGAAAACTACTGAAATAGTTCATATTCACTGAGCCGACCAGCTGTCAGCCATCTCTAGCTCAACCTTTCCATGATCTATAATGGTAGCTGTCATTTGTTGATCCGTACTATGAGCCAGACAGTTATATCAAATGCTGCCTATCCTCACATAAACTCTAAAAGATAAGTATCATTATTCTTATTTTATAGATAAGAAAACTAGACTCAAAAAGTTTGTTATGTGCCTAAAGTGACAGAGTAAATGGTAAAACCGAGATTTATATTTATGACTTCTTCTTTCAGAATCAAGGATCCCAGCTTTTTCTTGTCCAAGTTGAATCACCCTCCAGTAATAAAGTTCAGATGTGTGAGGTGTCTCAATCAGAGCCAGTCCCCTCAAACATGCTAATCATCTGCTAACTTAAGAAAAGCCCCCACTTTCAAACTAAGTCACTCAGACATTCCCAGCATTCATTTCCAGAAAATTCCTGATAAAATAGAATTATGTCACCTGGAAAGAATGACACATTAACCCCTTACTATCCATTACCACATCATCATAGAAGCTGTTCATCAGTTAAGGTTGCTCCCAACAGAGGCTATAGAGAATTGAAGAGGTTTTCAAAGGAAGGGGCAGAGGAGGCATTGCATCTAGAACCTGGCACATAGCCAGAATCACACAGGCAGGCAAGAAATGAGAAACCTTCCCGCCATTTATAGGAGGGAACTATCACTTATGGGGTTCTTACCATGCTCCAAGGTGCACCAACCTGGCAACATTTGCAGTGTTTTTAACATTTACAAAAGTCATCATCTCAGCTTTCCTAGAAAACAAAAATCTGGGAGGTTGAATATTTTTTTCTAAGCTCTCACTGCTGGAAAATAACAAAACAAGAATTTGAACTCAGGCTTTGTGAAATCCACAGTCCACCTCCTTCCACTGCAACCATTTTCTTCAACATTCCATGAAGATAAACCATCCTTGAGTCCTGAAGTACCCTTTCTGAGCATGGAGCTGACGGGCTCTCTGGGTTCCAGAGCTCTGAAAAAAAGTATTTTCTTTCCTCGTTGAATACAGCATGAAGTCCTTGCTACAGAAAGGCTCCAAATACTATTATCTTGTTTGAGAGCAGAGATTAATTGGAAAAATTAAAAAAAAAATTAAAAAAAGTGACTACTTATACTAAACTAATTGGCATTCCCTTGACATAATGCAATGGATTCAAGTATTGGCCAGTGTTACCTCTTATTCTGGTAAAAGTATTAGTGTGGCTGCAGTGGCCAAGCTGCTGTTGAGTCTGGTGCCTGCAAGCCAAAGGTGGGTACAATTGTTTCTCCTCATCCATATCTCAGGAGACTACTTAGTAAAAAGTTGAAGAGCAGGATGTACTTGGGATATCCCAAAACATGAAAAACTTGATTGACTGGTATGAAGAGTTGCCTTTCTCTTCCTCCTCTTTCCTGGGCCTTCCCTTCTTCTCTAGCTCCAGAAGCTCCAATGAGAGACATGAAATGAACACCTACATGGGCCTGGGCCGGGCTAGGGGGAAAGACACCCAGAGCATTAGTTTTAATAGAAAGCCTCCAGAAGACTGACTGATCCTAGCATGATAAATTTATGTCTATCTCTATCTTGCCAGGCCAAAACACAGAGCAGTACTTAATAACTACTTCTACAAATTGGGCAAGTGTGTTATTTATGTGTATTGAGGTTTGTTTTGATGTATTTCAGTAAGAAGGCAAGCATTGATTGGGGTCCACTGTGTGTACTTAGGTAATGAGGCAGAGAGGAAAGAAGTAGTTCCTGATCTAAAGACTAGAGGCAACTGGGAAAAAAATAATATAAAGTAGGTAAATAACTAAATAGATTCATTTAAATCTTGAACTGAGGAAGAACATAGATGGAGGTCAATCTTGAGATGCTATTTAAAAAAGAGGGAGAGATTTGTCATATAAAATAGGAGGAAGGTTATTCCACATATTTAGAACAACTTGGGCAAGAGTACTAAGGCATTGACAGTCCTGAAATCTAGTCCCAGCTCTGTCATTTCTCTAGCTATGAGACTGGCAGAAGTTCACTTAACCTCTCTCAGACTCAGTTTACTAATCAATAAAGTGGAGATTCAGTACAATTCAGGTCAAGATACTTTACTTAGCAGAATTCAGCAGTGCTAAGACCTGGGGATTCAAAGTGTATTTAATACAGCTGATTCACCCCAGGAATAAATGTAGTTTGGGAGAGAAGTCACATAACAAAGACACCATCTCAACAAACTGATCAATGTTAGGATGTGAATGGGCACACAAAGGGAGTATGTTCTTAGATCAGGCAGAGAAACTGTCTGGAAAGCTGGCCCCTGAATGTAGAGGACAATAGAAATTAGGCAACAAAAGGGGAGGGCAGGTGACACCCAGGAAGGACAACAGGAAAAGCTCAGAGGTGTGAGATGTTGTCATAGGTCATGGAGACTATGCCTAGTTCAACATTACTGAGTCATGGGGTAAGGGGAGGAGAGTGAGGAGAAAATGACTAGAAAGTAGAAAATAGCAAGATCCTATAAGCATGAGAATCCACTAAGAAACGTTTTAAGTAGGCAGTGATATGGACAGATTTATTCTTTCTAAAAGATTCCTCTACCAGCAATGAGGAAGAAGAAATTAGGGTGGGCAAGTCTGAAGGTAGGAAGACCAGTCTCTGGTTGTAATAATCCAGGCAGACACCTCATTGGTTTGTCATGGGGAACCAATTTCCATTGTATGTGAAAACCCAATATAAACTGAGAAGAAAATACATATAAAACCATAGTTTCCTTATGGAAACAGGAAATATTCAGGGAAAAATAAAGTGGGAAGATAGGAAAATAAGCATGCAAGTTTAACTCTAAGGAGGGATGTGCTAGAAATGATGTCACACAGGGAACATAAGTTCATACAGTTGGAACACTTTGAAGGTAGCAAGAAGTTGTTGATGCTTGAGCTGAAAAGTCAGTGTGTGCTCCTGGAGGCAGAGAAGGAACGAAGTGGTAGATGACCAGCAGTTCCAGGCACTGGAGAGTCCAGAAAAGGTTGGAAGTCAGCAGAGTTCTAACAATCTAAATATGATTTGCTACATTTCTACTTGGATTGTGAAATTCAAAATTATGTAAAATCCTGAACTCTAACAATTGTGTTGTGTCTTCCATAATAAGAAAAAACAAAGCTAGAGCCTTGAGGAAGAGTAGAGAATCTTAAAACTGGAAGGGAAACTGGAGAGGCAGTATACTATAGTGGGTAGAAGTATGCGTTCTGAAGACAGCTTTGTCTAGAATTGAATCTTAGCTCTACCATTTTTAACTACATGCAAAAATTACTTGAACTCTCTGTGGCTCAGTTTCAGAATTGTATGGATTAAATAAGTTAACATAGTGTTTACATTGGTGCCTGAAATATATTAAGTGCTCAATAAATGTTAGAATCTATTAATTCTACCTCTCACTGAGGTCTAGAGAAGTTGATTTAGCCAATATCCTGCAGTATTTTTATAGCCTTCATTGTGCTGCATATTAATAGAAAAGTCATGGTAACTTTTATGTTGGGGAGACCTAAACATATGCAACATCAGCTTCTCCACTGGGATTGAAAGTGATCCAAAAAAGAGAAGGGCTGCTTTAAATTGACAAGACTAGAGATCGGGGAACTAGAGGGTCAAATGGTGACCTAATCTCTGCTTGGAAGGCAAATCCTAATGGTGTGTAGACTCTGTAAAGCACTTCCCAAAAAGCAGCATCGCTCACCACATAAACATTCACCAGGAAATGACAGAGCTGGAAATGGCCAAGGAACAGATGGGGAAGTGTTGAAAGTTACCTTAGGAAAGCAAAACATGAAACCATCTATTAGCTCACTGTGTCCTGGAAACTAAGCTGGATTGGCTGGCTCATTTCAAGTGTGCCCCCTTCTTTCCCTCTCCTCCCTCCAGCATTGTTCTTGGCAATGCATTTTATCTTGTAGCAGATGGCTGCAGCTGCAATGCCAGCATCTGTTGCTGCTCCTTCACCTTCTAGCTTTGGCAGGAGCAATTGGCAAGATGAACCTGCAAGATCTGTCAGCACCCAGTAGTATCACTATCTGTCAAAGTTGTTTAAAAAAGCCCCAAGACAGAGGAAGTGCTGGTGCCACCTGTTGCAATCCCTGGGGCCTGTTTGATTCAAGATTCTGCTTCACTTTGGCTCTTCTCATGGGATCAGAGGCTGGAAAGGAGGAGCTCAGATGTGCTTATTTCACCTGTCATTCACTTTATGAATGAGGCCCACTACAAAGAGTAATAGGTCTTAGAGATGAGAGCTACACTGAAAACCAGATGAGCAATTTGAAGAAACAAAGATGACACTAATTCCTACACCCCCCTGCCTTACTCTGCAAGGTGACCTCCAGCCTGGCTGGAGTCAATCATCCCCAGGGTGGAAAGTACATTCAGAGCCCCATCCCCTCAATCTGTGTGAGCCCCGGCCTGCCATTAGCTGTCACAAGCCACACACACACACACACACACACACACACACACACACACAGCTTTTTGCTGGGTTTGCTCAATCTTAGGAAAAAACATTAGAACAGTTTTCTGTTTTGCACTTCCATGTCCTATAGAAGCAATATTTGACCCTCAAGCCCCAGACTATTTGAACTGACCTTTAGATTGCTATTTAGCACTTGTCAGATCCTTTCTCTGCAGCCTGTCACCCATATCAGAGACCAATCATAGTGAAGAGGTATCTGTCCCCTTGATGATGACTATCATCCCTGTATAGAAGCTTTTACTGTCATGCCCACATCAAATGTCAGATATATTGGATACCAAATCAAGCTTGAATTGAGCCTGGTCTTACCATGCCTCTGAGAATTTACAATTTGAATGAAAAGTCTGTGGCTGTTTAAGTTACTCCTACTCTCAACGTATATCTTTTCTACTACTTTGTTGCCTCTACCGAATTACTACAGGCTCTCAAATTACTACAGGAGGAATCTACAAGCCATGAATTGCTCTTCCAGTCATCACTGGAAATTAGAATAGACATAGCAGTTAAGGGTTGGGAGGCCAAGGCTGAACAAAAGGCCAGTATTTTCCCAATGACCAAGTACTTGTATCAACTGACAATCTAAGGGAGAAATGATGTGATACATTTGCAGAAAATTGCTTAGATGAAAATGCATAAAGAAAATAGAGGAAGCCACTATATTTAATTCAAATTGCTCAAACATCAGTGCCAATTTTGGACACTATTCTAGAGATTAGCCTCCACAAGGAATTTAAAGCATGTAGTGTCCAGGAAGGGAAAGGCAAACCTAGTCAGGAGGTGGTGGAGAAAGCTAACAGAAATTAAGTGAGACTCAACAGAAGACACAGCATCTTCTTATAGCAAGAGAACTGGTAATCAGACAACATGCCTAAATAACAGGGGTTGAATACAGTCTAATTCTAAACAAATAACGAGCTGGATGAGGAGTAATATGAGCACATATATCCACTTCCTGTCTCCAATGGTTCTATTGAAATGACAAAAAGCAAATTTTTTAAAAGATAAAACCTTAATAGTACTAAAAATGATAAAGAAGTCAATCAACATATTTAAAATGTGGACAAATTTATAGTGTCTGAAAATCCCTGGTGTCAGATAGATAGAGAAGCCACAGCAGTGAAAACATCTGTCCAACACACCAATGAGTCAGAGAGACCAAGGGAGGCAGCCATCAGGACCATTAAATGAAGAAATACATTTAGAACAGCTGGGTCCGTTAGCCCCTCCCATCATCTGCATATACAGAACAGCTGGCAAAACAGCTTTTGCTCCCAGGCTCAAGCTCCCATAATGGTTCTCAGAGGAAAAATGTGATCTCCCTAGAAAGGCTTCCTGGTGTGAGTTTGGAGCCTTGAGAGAGGAGAGAGATTCTTTCTTGCTTTAAAAGTTAGAGAGTGACCTGAGAGAATAATAATATTATTAATAATAATAATAAAGAGAACAGGAAAGCAGAGAGAAATAGGATACTAATGGCTAATAAATACCAAGCTCTAACTATAGGAGTTCTCCCTTATCCCTAGGCGATATGTTCCAAGATCCCCAGGGGATGCCTGAAGCTATGGATAGTGCCAAACACTATATATAGTATGTTTTTCCTATACATACAAACCTATGATAAAGAGGAATTTATGAATTAAGCACAGTAAGAGATTAACAAAAAATAAAATAGAACAATTATAACATTAATCTGTAATAAAAAAAGATGTGAATGTGTTCTCTCTCTCAAAATATCTTATTGTACTATACTCACCCTTCTTGTGATGAGATGTTAAATACCAGACCTAGTCCTGAATCTGTGTGACCATCCCTCACTTGCAGATAGTGGCACACTGTCACTTGTTCCAGGGGATCTCTTGCTGAAGACTTCATATAGGCTTGGTGCTTTCTGGTGCAATGCATTGCCATCAATCAGAACATGTTTTCTGTTCATCTTTTTTCCACCTACAAATTGAATGCCTTTTCCATATTAACTAAGCACTTGCACACTGTGGCCATAACTTCTGCACTCTGAGGTGCGACAGCAAACCAGCACAAATTTCTTTTTTCCAGTTTCATAGATAGATTTGTTCTTACAGTAGATAATAACAACCTCAGTATACAATCTTTTTCTTTCCTTATTAAGTTGAGAACTTTCACCTTTTCATCTAAAGGAAGCACTTTACTGCTTTTCTCTTATTTAGCTGAATTGCCAGCATCACTACTCTTGTGCTTTGGGGCCATTATAAAGTAACACAAGCACTGTTATACTTAAACAATCAATCTGATATTTACAGATGTCTACAGTGTGACTCACAGTCAAAGAGCAACTATAGCATGGAGCTGGACAAAGGGATGATTCACATCCTGGACAGAAAGGAACATCAATAGATAATGTCAAACTGCTTTCTAGACTGTACCAATCCACATTTTTACCAGTTTTCCAATTGCTTAATATTCTCACCAACACTGTGTTAGTAGTCTTTTCCATTTCAACATTACAAGTCTTTATTTCAACTTGTGTTAATAATTTTAATGAGATTGAATCCATTGTCTTTCTCTTTCTTATAGGTTTTTAAGATTTATATACACAAACACACACACACACTTTCTGGAAAGAGCTGTTTGTCAGATGTATATGTTGAAAATAACTTCTCTTGCTCTGTCATTTGCCTTTTCATTCTCAATTTGATGTCTTTTGTTAGCATTCTTAATTTTAATTTAATCAAAATATTTTATTTGATAATTTAGCAATATCTAGCAAAATACATATGCAGTTACCCAATGAAATCACTGTTTTCAAAAATAAAAAACTGTGCATACATGGTTATACACTGTATCAGTATTTGTAATAGTAAAAAGCTGAAAACAACATAAATGTTCTTCAACAGGGACTGGTTAAAGAAATTATAGTGCAGCTACTCAATGAAATACTATTCAGCTATACAAAAGAGATGTTGAATCTTTCTACATACAACTATATTGCTAAGTTTAAAAAGGAAAGTTCATAGCCCTGGCCAGTGTGGCTCATTTGGTTGGAGTGTCATCGTGTAGACTGAAAGGTCATGGATTTGATTCCCAGTCAGGACACATACCCAGGTTGTGGGTTCAATCCCTGGTCAGGGTGTGTATGAGAAGGCAGCCAGTTGACGTTTCTCTCTCACATCATTCACATCAATGTTTCTCTCTTTCTCCCTTCCTCCTTGCTCTTTAAGCAATGAAAAATGTCCTCAGGTTAGGATAAAAGAAACAGCAAAAGTGCATATACAGCATGGTACCTTTTATAAGAAAGTAGTAATACAAATGCATGAAATGCATGTATATACATATGTGTATACACTTATTTTTCAATGAATGGCATGATAAACTACAAACTAATAAAAATGACTTCCTAGAGGAACAAAACAAAGTGGAGGGCTCAGGGAAGAAAGCTTGACTTTATGTTATATACTTATCTTTGGATCCATGTTTGAAAATTATAAACCACATGTAAGGGGAAAAAATATATGTAAAGTCAAAGAAGTAAAAACCTGTATCTCTAGATATTAATTAACACTTTAATGTATTAACTCTTTTAAAAAAATCATAGCTATTAGTTCTATCCACTGAAAAGAAATAGAAACAATGACTAAAATTACCAAAATTACCATGTCTAGAATAGGAAAAAGGGACTGACTGTATTTATGAGGAAGGAAATTAACAGTAAGAAAGAACCTAGCAGTATCTCTAGTCATAGAAGAAAACTCATTACCTATCAAAGACTACTGATATATGCCAAAGGCCTCAGGCATCAACTTAAAAGTGCCCCTTTGGCCAAAAATGGGATAATTTGAACACCAAAATGATAATACATGAAGTATATTGAAACACGATAAAGATGTTGAAAATTCATTAGTTAATAATACTTAAAATAAATCTCATTATCCAGCATTGGAAACTGCTAGAGAATGGACTTATTCTGAAAACTAGTAAATAAAAGGATAAAATCAAGAACTGATCAAGCATTAGGCAGTTGAAAAAAGAAATTATTACAGAAAAATTCAAGAATTAGAAATGAAGAAGGAAAATTAAAGCAAAGATAAAAAAGACTCATGGACATAGAAAACAGTATTGGTGATTGCCAGAAAGAAGGGGGGTTGCAGGGAGGAAGAAAGGATAATGAGACTTCACTTGGGGTGGTAAACACACAATACAATATATAGATGATGTATTATTAAATTATAAACCTAAAACTTATATATAATTTTATTAACCAATGTCACTCCAATAACTTCAATAAAAATAAATGAAATAAAATAAAATTCCTATTTTGCAATCTTTAATGAAATAATGGATCTAGGCAAATTATCAAATGGATCTATCCTGCTAAATCCATTTTGTTAGAAGATGATGGGGAATTTTTAAATAAATGTATCACCCTGGCCTCAGTTGAATAGAGCATCATCCTGTGCACCTAAAGTTTGGAAGTTTGATCCCCATACAAAGCATGTGCCTTAGGTTGTGGGTTTGGTCCATTGTCAGGACACATACACATACACATATTTCTCTCTCTCTCTCTGTCAGAGTGATAAATGAACTCACTGATCAGTGCTAAAAATCACAAAGACTAGAGATAAACATACATTACATTCCTTCTGCTATATTGCAATAAAAACACAACACCAACATTCTTTACAAAACACAAACTGAATCTGATCAAGCCTCTACAGAACTAACTTAGAGGAAGTGAAGGGGCAAAATAAAACATGCTAAATTACACCACAGGAGTACAAATTTCAGAATGTGGGGGGCTCTACGGGACAAAGAGCCCAGTTAATTTTACACATACATTACAAAAATAAAGAGAAGAGAGATATACAGATTAAAACCCCTAGGAGTATAGGAGAGATCTCACACACAAACAAGCTACCTGGATCCTTCACCTGGTTGCTCTTTCCCCACCCCACATAACGTAAGGATGCAGACCTGATGAATCAGGAAGTCATCCCTCCTCCAAGACTAACAAGATAGTCTGGCAGCCTGAAGAGAGATAGTACTGGCTAATGTGCTCTCTAATCACCTGATGAAGGGAAATCTTCCAACATTTGGTTTTCAGAAGTTGAAAAACAAAAAATGAAAGGATAAAACAAGAGACTTAAATATATAACACAAATGTTAGAAAATAATTCTAACTAAACACTTATCAAAAAATAAGACAGGGAAAATAATAAAAGTAGGATTTTTTTTTAAATTTTCAATTTAAAAAAAATTTGTTGTTCAAATAGTTTTCTGCCTCACCCCTCCCCACCACCCCAGGCCTCCCCACCTCCCTCCCCTGTTTCCACCCCCACCTTCTTATTATCCATGTGCCTTTTAAACTTGTTCCTTTAAACCCTTACCCTTTTCCCCTGAAATTCCCTACCCTCTCCCCTCTGGTCACTGTCACCCTCTTCTCTATTTCAGTGTCTTTGGTTATATTTTGCTTGTTTAGTTGTTTTGTTGATTAGGTTCCTGTTAAAGGTGAGATCATATGGTATTTGTCTTTCATCTCCTGGCTTATTTCACTTAGCATAATGCTTTCCAGTTGCATCCATGATGTTGCAAAGGGTAGGAGCTCCTTTTTTCTTTCTGCTGCATAGAATTCCATTGTGTAAATGTACCATATTTTTTTGATCCACTCATTTATCGATGGACACTTAGGTTGCTTCCAGCACTTGGCTATTGTAAATTGTGCTGCTGTGAATATTGGGGTACATAGGTTCTTTTGGATTGGTGTTTCAGCGTTCTTAGGATATAATCCTAGCAGTGGAATTGCTGAGTCAAAGACAATTCCATTTTTAGTTTTTTGAGAACACTCCTTACTGTTTTCCATAGTAGTTGTACCAGTCTGCATTCCCACCTACAGTGCACTGGGGTTCCCTTTTCTCCACAACCTCTCCAACACTTGTTGTTTGTTGCTTTGTTTATGATGGCCATTCTCAACGGTGTGAAGTGGTATCTCATTGTGGTTTTAATTTGCACCTCTCTGATAGCTAGTGATATTGAACATCTTTTCATGTGTCTCTGGATCCTCTGTAAGTCCTCCTTGGAGAAGTGTCTGTTCAAGTCCTTTGCCCATTTTTCAATTGGTTTGCTTGTCTTCTTAGAGTGGCATCGTGTGAGTTCTTTATATATTTTGGAGATCAAACCGTTGTCTGAGGTGTCATTGGAAAATATGTTTTCCCATATGGTCGGTTCTCTTTTTATTTTAATACTGTTTTCTTTAGCCATGCAGAAACTTTATTTTGATAAAGTCCCATTTGTTTATTCTTTCCTTTATGTCCCTTGCTCTAGGGGACATATCAGTGAATATATTGCTGTGTGAAATATCTGAGATTTTCCTGCCTATGTTCTCCTCTAAGACTCTAATGGTGTCAAGACTTACATTTAAATCTTCTATCCACTTTGAATGTACTTTTGTGGATGATGTAAGTTGGTGCTCAAGTTTCATTTTCTTGCATTCGGTATCTAGCTCTTCCAACACCATTTGATGAAGATGCTATTTTTACTCTATTTTATGCTGCTGCCCCCTTTGTTGAATATTAATTGACCATAGACACTTGGGCTTATTTCTGGGCTCTCTGTGCTGTTCCATTAGTATGTGTCTGTTCTTATGCCAGTACCAGGCTGTATTGATTACAGTGGCCTTGTAATACAGTTTGGTATCAGGTATTGTGATCCCTCCTACTTTGTAATTCTTTCTCAAAATTGCTGCAGCCATTTAGGGTCATTTATGGCTCCATATAAATTTTTGAAATGTTTGTTCTATATCTTTGAAATATGCCATTGGTACCTTAATAGGTATTGCAT
Source organism: Tonatia bakeri (assembly GCA_004024845.1). Classification (NCBI taxonomy): domain Eukaryota; kingdom Metazoa; phylum Chordata; class Mammalia; order Chiroptera; family Phyllostomidae; genus Tonatia; species Tonatia bakeri. Next base: position 49,140 of record PVIA01007501.1, read on the forward strand.
TGAATCTATAAATTGCTTTGGGAAGTATGGACATTTTGATGATGTTATTTCTTCCAATCCATGAACACGGTATAGGTTTCCATTTGTTTGTGTCTTCCTTAATTTCTTTCTTTAGTGTTGTGTAGGTTTCTGAGTACATGTCTTTTACCTCCTTCATTAGGTTTATTCTTAGGTATGTTATTTTTCTTGTTTTTATATCAAATGGGATTTTTTTCCTGATTTCTGCTTCAGATGTTTCATTGTTGGTATACAAAAATGCCTTTGGTTTCTGAATATTGACTTTGTATCCCACTATTTTGCCAAATTCCTTTATTAGGTCAAGAAGTTTTTTGGTAAAGTCTATTGGATTTTCTATGTATACTATCATGTGATCTGCAAACAATGATAGTTTTGTTTCCTCCTTTCCAATTTGGATGCCTTTTCTTTCCTTTTCTTGTCTGACTGCTATGGCTAGGACTTCCAATACTATGTTGAATAGAAGTGGTGAAAGTGGACAACCTGATCTTGTTCCTGATCTTAGTGGGAAAGATTTTAGTTTTTGCTTATTGAGTATGATGTTGACTGTAGGTTTGTCATATATGGTCTTTGTTATGTTGAAGTAAGCTCCCTCTACTCCCACTTTCCTGTGTACTTTTATCATAAATGGGTGCTGTATCTTAACAAATGCTTTTTTCACATCTATTGATATGATCATGTGATTATTGTGTTTCATTTTGTTTATGTGATGTATTACATTTATTGATTTGCAAATATTGTACTTTCCTTGCACCCTTGGGATGAATCTCACTTAGTCATGGTGTATGATCTTTTTAATGTATTGCTGTATGTGGTTTGCCAATATTTTATTAGGGATTTTAGTGTCTATATTCATCAGTGATATTGGCCTCTAGTTTTCTTTCTTTGTTGTGTCTTTATCTGGTTTTGGCACTAGGATGATGCTGATTTCATTAAAAGAGTATGAGAGCCTTCCCTCTTCTTGGATTTTTTGGAAAAGTCTGTGAAGGATAGGGGTTAACTCTTCCTTAAATGTTTTGTAGAATTCTCCTGTAAAATCATCTGATTCAGGACTTTTGTGTGTTGGGAGTTTTTTGATTACTGCTTCAATTTCATTAGCTGTTATTGGTCTGTTCAGGCTTTCTGCTTCTTCTTCATTCAGTTTTGGAAGATTATATTTTTCTAGAAATTTGTCCATTTCACCTAAGTTTTCAAATTTGTTGGTATATAGTTCTTTGTAGTAATTTCTTACAATCCTTTGTATTTCTGTGGTGTCATTTGTAATCTCTCCTCTTTCATTTCTGATTGTGTTTATTTGGGTTCTCTCTCTTTTTTTCTTGATGAGCCTGCCTAAAGGCTTGTCTATTTTGTTTATTTTTTCCAAGAATCAGCTCCTGGATTTATTGATCCTTGGAATTGTGCTTTTAGTCTCTATGTCATTTAATTTTGCTCTGATCTTGGTTATTTCCTTCTAGTTGCTCTGCGCTGTCTTTGTTGTTGTTCCTTGAGATCTTGTAGGCATAGGGTTAGGTTGTTCATTTGAAATGTTTCTGTGTTTTATAGGTAGGCCTGTATTGCTATGAACTTCCCTCTCAGGACTACCTTCACTGTGTCCCATAAGTTTTGGATTGTTGTGAGTTCATTTTGGTTTGTTTTCAGAAACTTTTTAATGTCTTCCCTAATTTCATTCTTGACCCATTTATTGTTTAAAAGCATGCTATTCAACCTCCATGATTTTGTGTGTTTTGGGGTTTTCTCCTTAGGGTTGTTTTTAGTTTCAGTCCCTTGTGATACAAGAAAATGTTTGATATGATTTCAATTTTCTTGAATTTGTCGAGGCTTGTTTTGTGTCCTATCATGTGGTCTATCTTTGAAAATGTTCCATGTGCATTTGAAAAGAATGTCTATTTAGCTTCTTTGGGATGAAAGGCCTATGTATATCAGTTAAGTTCATTTCATCTAGGGCATTGTTCAATGCCACAATATCTTTGTTGATATTTTGTTTGGAAGATCTGTCCATTTTTGACAGTGGGGTGTTAAAATCCCCTACTATAATTGTGTTGTTGTCAATATCTTTCTGGAAGTCCTCCAAGATTTTCTTTATGTATTAGGGTGCTCATATGTTGGGTGCATATGTATTTACAATGTTAATGTCTTCTCGATGGTTTCTTCCCTTGAGTATTATGAAGTGACCTTCTGCATCTTTATGGCCCTTTTTTGAAGTCTATTTTGTCTGATATGAGTACTGCTACCCTGGCTTTTTTTCCCTGTCATTTTGCTTGGAAAATTTGTTTCCAGCCCTTCACTTTCAGTCTATGTAGGTCTTTTGTCCTGAGGTGGGTCTCTTGTAGACAGCATATGTATGGGTCATGCTTTCTTATCCATTCAGCTATCCTATGTCTTTTGATTGGAGCATTTAATCCATTTATGTTTAATGTTATTATTGACAGGTACTTATTTATTGCCATTTTTTTTTGTACCTGTGTTCCTTTCTCTCTCTCTTTTCCTTCCTTTCCTTAAAGCAGTGTCTTTAGCATGTCTTGCAGAGCTGGTTTGGTGGAGGTGTATTCTTTTAGAGTTCTTTTATCTGGGAAGCTTCTTATTTGGCCTTCTATCTTGATTAAGAGCCTTGTTGGGTAAAGTAGCCTTGGTTGGAGACCTCTGGTTCTCATTACTTGGAATATTTCTTGCCATTCTCTTCTGGCTTAGAGTGTTTCCATTAAGAAATCAGCTACTAGTCTCACTGGGGCTCTCTTGTATGTTACTTGCTGTTTCTCCCTTGCTGCCTTTAAGATTCTCTCTTTGTCCTGGAATTTTGCCATTTTAATTATGATGTGTCTTGAAGTGGGCCTCTTTGGGTTCCTCTTGATTGGGATTCTCTGTGTTTCCTGGATTGCATGACTTTTTTTCTCATCAAATTAGGGAAGTTTTCCATCATTGCTTTTTCAAGCAGGTTTTCTATCCCTTGTTCTTCTTCTTCTCTTTCTGGTATCCCTGTTATATGGACATTATTATGTTTCATGTTGTCCTGCATTTCCCTTGATCCCTGTTCATTCTTTCTGAGCCTCTTTTCCTTTTCTTGCTCTTTCAGGGTGTTTTTTCTACCTTGTCCTCCAGCTCGCTGATCCAATCCTCTGCTTCCTCAAGCCTGCTTTTGATTCTTTCTCCTGTGTTCATCAATTCAGAAATTGATTTCTTCATTTCCTTTTGGCCCTTGTTGAGGGTTTCTATTTCCTTTTTCATGTTGATATAGTTTTCAAAGAGTTCATTGTAGCTTCCTTGTAGTTGCTGGTAATTCTCTGTGAGCTCATTGAGCTTCCCGATAACCACTGCTTTGAACTCAATATCTGATAGTTGAATTGCCTCTATTTCATTTAACATTCTTTCTGAGGCTTCCTCCTTTCCTTTCATTTGGCGATTGTTTCTTTGTCTTCCCATTGTTTATAAGACTCTTCTTGTTAGCCTCTGCTTCTTAAATTGGTCTGTTCTGACTTCCTGGATTTGTGGTATGAACTACTATGGTAGAAGACCTGTGAGCTTCAGTATCACAGTGTCCTTAATCTCTTGAGCTTGCTGGTCTTAGGCTATTGTTTATGTTGGCTCTCTTATGTCTTTGGGTTTTGACTGTTCTTGGGTCTTTCTTTAGTGGGTCCTTACCTCCATCTGGTTAACTGAGGATCACTCTGTCCACCATGTCTTGTATTCTATTGTACAGGTGTGGGCAGGTTGTGTTGAAGCTGATTCTTCTGTGTGTACAAGGTTTTGAGGTTTCTCTCTCACTCTTGTTCAGTTGTTTGTTGTGGGTAATTTCTCTACCATTTGGTTTTATTTCTAGATTGGTCCTGAGTTGAGGTTAGTGTGGCTTCCACTCCCTCCTTCACCTTCTTCCATTGTTATCTGTTGATGGTTCCTTTGTGGGTGGGTTTCCTCTTCCAGCAGGTATCCTGATGTCACAGCTCCCACCTACTCTTTTTTTGTGATCAGTTGGAGGGGGAAGGCAAAATGGTTTAAGATAATGGGAGTGTATTCTATGGTATTTAAACTACCCACCCATAGAGAAGATATAGGAGATCCTTTGGATATGTATAGCGTTAACTGGGACATTTCATCCAACTAGCCACTTTTTAGAAAGTGTGGAAAAAAGATGACTCTCATTAGGAGTGGGGAAGAATTGTGAGTTGATTCTAGAAAGCAGTGAGCTTGTGGGAGGTCAGATTATGAGATAAAGTGAGAGTAAAGAATAGAAAATAGGTGTAGTGTGTGAGAGAATAGTTAACCACCATAGTAATAAAGTTCAGGAAACAGTGAAGTGAGCTGAGATTTGGGAGGGGTGCTGTGTAGTATTTACAAATGTGTGGGACAGCAATTATTTACAATAGTAATGGAGCAACAATCATATGACAGAATCTATGTGATCTATAGATAACAAGAATAAGAAGTACAGGACCTAGAGTAGTGCACTATTGGAACACAAGTGAAATGAAAGACAGAAAATTAAAAATACACTATGAAAAAGAGAACAAGGGAAACCAGTCAAACAATGCAGTTTAACAAACCAAGTGAAGAAGACTAAACAGAAAGAAAAGAAATACAAAAATACTAATAAAAAAGATGTAAGAATAAGGAAAAATAATAATAATACAAATATACAATAACTTGCAAGTTCTCTGGAGTCGCAAAGTAAAATTTGTCTCACTGTCTCAGTTGTTGGGATTACCCCTCTTTAGGTCTAACCCTGGTCTTTTCACAGCTCCAGGTTTTATTGCCTCACTTGTGAGAATAAAAAAAATTTTAAAATGAAGGGCAGAAGAAGGAATAAAGAAAGAAAGAAGGAAAGACAAGAAGAAGGAATTAAAAATTTTTTTAAAACAAAAACAAAATAAAAGCTGGCTTCAAACTGGCCAAGCCAGTTCTGCTGGTCTTCCTGGCTGCAGCAGGCTGAGGAGGAATTGGTTTTGCTTTTCTCCCTTCCTGAGCCACACTCTTCACAGTTGCCCAGACTCCAGCGCTGGTCCTCAGTTCCCTGCCAGGCCCCCAGTGCCCTTCTGTGCCCAGCCTATGCCTTCAGTCCACCAGTTGCACTGTCCTTGAGGTGCACCAATTAGGGGAAACTCACACACCATCTTCTCAATCTTTGCTGTCCTAGATGCTAGGTACTCTCAGTGCCCCTTCAGGGTAGTTCAGCGCTCCCACTGAGTTAAGTCTTTCTGGGGATTGCTGATTCCTTGAGCCCTGCAGCTCTCCTCTGCCAGGGGCATCTCCACATTCCTCTTAGAGAGCCAGTGGGGCCTGCAGGGCCCTGGGTGCAGGGGCTGGGTGGGATGTGCCTCTGAGCAGCAGGATCAAGCTCTCTCAGGTCCCGCTCTGGGTCTGCGGGCTAGGTCTGAGCACTCGGCCTTGCTGCTGGGGCAGGAGGGGCAGCCACCAGGCCACATGGTCAGGTGTGCACCATCACCAGGGCTTTGTCCCTAGGGTTTGGGGTGTGAGCTCATGGCTAGGCAGGGGTAGGGGGACAGGAGGTGGGGATGGCTGCCGTGGAAAATTCCCCAAATAGCCACTGAGTGCCTCTTTTTCTTTTTGGAAAATTCGTGCTATTCAAGCCTGCTGCTCCAAATAATCACTTGGCCTCTCACACAGCCCAACTCTCCAACCAGACCAGGGACTGTCCAGGTCAGGGTCCGTCACTGCCCAACTCTTCCCAGCAGGCAGACACAATGTCAGTGGGTGCACACCACCCCTGTGTATTTGCCACTTTACCCTTATTCCCCTCCCTCAACTTCAAGCATCCAGGTCCCTTCTGGTGCTGCTCAAACCTTGTTTGGCAGGGGAAGGAGCTGCTGACCTGGCTCTCTCCCAAGAATCCTGTGGCAGACCCAGCAGGTGCTGGGCCTGGGGCTGCAGCCTCCCTAATCCTCGTGCTGGTCCCAGAGACCTTATTGTCATAAAGCATTCTCCTTACCATCTGATTTTTCAATGTCCTCTACAAGTTTTGGTCTCCAATCTTCATATATGCTGGGGTACTGTTGGCTGTTCACTTGGTTCCTCAGAAGATTGGTAGGTGTTTTGCCCAAGCACAGGGGGACGTGGACTCCACTCCCACCTATTTCACTGCCATCTTCCACCCCTAAAAAGTAGGAAAATTTGAAAACTGCTTCAGTATTGAGTATTCTAAGGAATTACAATAACTTTTAGGTGTGATAATTATATTATGGCTATGTGTTCAAAAGATTCCTTACCTTTTAGAAATAGTAAAGTGTCTATGGATAAAGTGGTATGATATCTGATATTTCCTTAGAAAGAACCCTTTAGATGGGTGGTGGTGGAGTTGAGTACAGATGAAACAAATTGATTATGTGCCATAATTGTTGCAGCTTACATTTACATGTGGAGGGTTAATATATCAGCCTGTACACTTTTGCATGTGTATAAAGGTAAGTGTACGTTAAAGGAAAAAAAAAACTTGTTTATGGTTAGAACTTTTGTTTCCTGTATAAGACATATTTCTCCACCTGAAGGTCATGAAAGTATATCCAATGTTATCTTTTAAAAACATTTTTTGCCTTTCATTTTTATATTTATAAATCATCTGGAATAAAATTATGTCTATAATATGAGATAGAGTTAGAGTTTCTCTTTTTTCTCTATTCAGGTGGTACCCAATTGATCTAACAGCAATTACTTAAAAGAGTCTTATAGCTTCACTGTTTCACAATGCCACCTTTGTTATAAATCAGATGGTAATATATGTATAGCTGTGTTTTTAAAGTATCTTACTTCATTGGTCCATTTGCCTTATTTTTCTGCCAATATTACATTATTTTAATTTTTATAAGTCTTGATATCTAAAAAAAATTCTTTAACCTGATTCTTCAAGAATGTCATGGTTTCCCTTCATCCTTTGTGATTTCATATAAATTTTTAAATCATCTTTTCATACCCAATCAAAAATCTACTGTGACTTATATTAGAATTATTGTTATAACTTCCTTACTTCTACTTTCTTTGGTTTTAGTTTGTATTCTTGATCTATATTCTTAACATTGTTTTTTAATATTAATATTATTTAAAAATTAAAATAATTATTTAATTATTTTTAATTCACATATAACTTTATTACTCTTTTGAATTTTTTTATTATTGTTCAAGTACAGTTGTCTCCATTTTCCCCCCCAAAGCTTCCCCCAACACCAGTCACTCACCTCCCACCCTTGATCCTACCCACTGTTTGGTTTTGTCCATGTGTCCTTTATTGATGTTCCTTGATGACCTTCCCCTTTTCTTCCCATTATCCTTTCTCCTCTTCCCTCTAGTTACTGTCAGTTTGTTCTTTATTTCAAAGTCTCTGGTTATATTTGCTTGTTTGTTTGTTTTGTTGATTAGATTCCACTTACAGATGAGATCATATGGTATTTGTCTTTCACAGCCTGGCTTATTTCACATAGCAAAATGTTCTCCAGATCCACCCATGCTGTTGCAAAGGGCAGGAGCTCCTTTTTTCCTTCTCCTGCATAGTATTCCATTGTATAAATACACTATAGTTTTTTGATGCACTCATTTACTGATGGGCACATAGGTTGCTTACATTTGGCTATTGTAAATTGTGGTTCTATGAAAAATGGGTTGTATACTTTCATTTGAATTGGTGTTTCAGGATTCTTTTTTATTTTTTTTATTTTTTATATTTTAAATGTATTTTATTGATTATGCTATTACAGTGGTCCCATTTTTTTCTCCCCTTTATTCCCCTCTGCCCTGTACCCCTTTTTCCTACCCTTAGTTCATGTCCATGGGTAGCACATATAAGTTCTTTGGCTTCTCCATTTCCCATACTATTCTTAAACTTCCCCTGTGTTGGGAACTGCCCTGCCTGGTATCAGAACCTGTAACCCCCACCAAGGCTAAGGCTGAGAGAACGACCTTGGAACTGTAAGCCACCAAGGAGACAAGCTTATCTCCCTGGCAGGAGCGCTGCTCCTGCTCCTTTCACTTCACCCTGCCTGGCCCCCAATGCTTGGTCAGTTAGCCAATGATGGGTAAGATTCCCCAAGGGGGGAACAACCTAAGACAGGCATGATCATGTGGGAGGCCCCCAAGGAAAGACTTGGGGGCTACAGCAAAAGGGGGTGATGGACCCCTGCCCCTCGACTTTGACAAAACCTGAGTCCTCATGGTCTGTGAGAAAATAAGGGTCCAAGGAATAAGTAAGTTTGTTCCTTAAAGTTCTTACAGCTCTTTAGCTATCTGACCCTGACTCAAAATAGGCCCTCAGAGTTCCTTGTTATTGGATCCTTACTTCCTGGCAATGAGTAAAGAGTTTTACTTGACTTCCTGTATAAATGAACCTAATAAAAGCCATTGAGGAAAAGGTTCTTGGTCCTTCTCCTTCAAGAGATCAGCCACCTTTCCTCCCCAAGCAGATCATGTCTTGGTAGATTATTCTCATCTGTGGCTGACGAGGGCTCAGCGGACAAAGCTCCCCCACACCCCTGTCTATTTTCTACCTACAATTTATGCTTCTTATTTCCTATACCTTTTCCCCAATTCCCCCCCTACCCCCTAACCCTGATAACTCTATATGTGATCTCTATTTCTGTGAATCTGTTCCTGTTGTAGTTGTTTGTTTAGTTCATTTTGGTTTTGTTTTGTTTTTTTTTAGGTTCAGTTGTCATGAGTTTGTTGTCATTTTACCATTTGCATTTTTTATCTTCTTTTTCTTACGAAAGTCCTTTTAACATTTCATATAATAAGGGCTTGGTGATGATGAACTCCTTTAACTTGACCTTATCTGGGAATAACTTCATCTGTCCTTCTACTCTAAGTGATAGCTTTGCTGGATAGAGCAATCTTGGATCTAGGTCCTTGCCTTTTCTGACTTGGAATACTTCTTTCCAGCCCCTTCTTGCCTGTAAGGCTTCTTTTGAGAGATCAGCTGATAGCTTAGTGGGAACTCCTTTGTAGGTAACTGTCTCTTTTTGTCTTGCTGCTTTTAAGATTGTCTCCTCATCTTTAATCTTGAATAATGTAGTTATGATGTGCCTTGGGTTCTGCTTCCTTGGGACTCTCTGAGCTTCCTGGACTTCCTGGAAATCTATTTCCTTTGCCAGAATGGGGAAGTTTTCCTTGATTATTTGTTCAAATAAGTTTTCAATTTCTTGCCCTTCCTGCTCTCCTTCTGGCGCCACTATGATTTGGATGTTGGAATGTTTAAAGTTGTCCTGGTAGTTTCTAAGCCTCTCCTCATTTTTTAAAATTCTTGTTAATTCATTCCTTTCTGATTGAATGTTTATTTCTTCCTTCTGCTCCAAACTGTCAATTTGAGTCCTGGTTTCCTTCCCTTCACTGCTGGTTCTCTGTATATTTTCCTTTATTTCACTTTTCATAGCCTTCATTTTTATCTATTTTGCAACCATATTCAACCAGTTCTGTGAGCTTCCTGATTACCAGTGTTTTGGATTGTGCATCTGATATGTTGGCTATCTCTTCATCACTTAGTTGAATTTTTTCTGGAGATTTACTCTGTTCTATCACTTGGGCTATATATATATATATATATTTTTTTTTTTTTTTTGTCTCAGTGCACCTGTTATACTGCAAGGGGTGGAGACTTAGGCATTCAACAGGGTAGGGCAACACACATCGCTGCATTGTGGGGCAATGTGGGTTGCTGTATGTGGGAGAAGGGTCTGAGAGGAAACAATGCCACTTGTTTGACTGTTGGCTGCCTTTCAGTCACTTTTCCTGCTACCCAGAAGCAAATTGGGCCCTTCTGGTACTGATTCCTGGGTGGGTGGGTTTGTGTACAATCTACGATCAGGTGGGTCTCTCCAATAAAGTCTCCTGTGAGGCTGGGAATTTCTCCCACCACCACAACCCTCATAGATTTTTACAGTCAGAGGTTTTGAGGCTTTATTTTCCTGCACTGGAACCCTGGGTTGTGTGGTGTGTTTTGCTCCCCAGTTCCTCCCAATTTATCTGCACACAAATGTGGGACTTCCCACTCCACCAGCCCTGGCCTCACCTTGTCCTCCAGCCACCTTGCTGTGAGTCCTCCCAGCCCCAGCTGCCAGTCTTTGCCCCTCCCACTGGTATGGATGAATGTTTCTTCTTTAACTCCTTGGTTGTTAGACTTCATACAATTTGATTTTCTAGCAGTTCTGGTTATTTTTTGTTTTTAAATATGTTGTCCTTCTATTGGTTCTTTGAGGAAGCAAAATATATCTACCTATGCCTCCATCTTGCCTGGGAAGAATAGGATATTTTTAAATTGAGAAAATCTTTAACAGGTCGGGCTACTGTACAACAGACATCAAATACACAGTTTTTAGAACACAAGCAGGTTTAACATTACAGAGAATTATTTTGCATTGCATTATATAGGAGGAGGTTTAAGTTATAACAATTTTTAACCCAGTAAATTTCACATTAATGGAATTTATATTAAAGTAAAAAATAAAACACAAAGATTAATGTGACAGATATTAGCCACTATTACATTCACAGTAATAAAACACCAGAAAAACAGATCTGGCTCTCAACAATATAGATACACAAGTAGTTTGAAATACTATGCAGCCTTCAAAACTGATTTTTAAAAGAAAGTTTTGTGACATTAAAAATTCTAAGAAAAGTATAAAAATTATATGTATAATCTAACCACAGCTGGATAAAATAATACTTATGGGAGAAAGAAATTATAAAATGTTAACAATGATTAACTCTGAATGAAATATCATGGGTGATTATTTTATTCTTTTAATATATACTATAAGGTTTTTTTCTAGTTTGTAGAATAAGCCAGTATTTCTTTCATACTATTTCATACTTTTTACAAAGAGATACTGTGTTTTATCATACAATTATACACCATTACTCAGGTACCTTACTCAGAAATTTCTCCCTGTGACAGCACGTAGAATGCGAGGTAGAGCCACCCAAAGGAGCCCCTGCAGAAGTCTACAACAGCAAGAGGCTGGTGATGCCTTGGGAGTCCAAGTTGTTCCCTCTCTCTGGACTGCCTACTGGTAAATTCTACTGCACATTTGAACCCTCCCTGACCCTTTGCACACCTGCCCAGGAAGAATTAGGTGCCCCTCTTCCTGCAACCCCACAATGCAATGCATACCCTGCTCATTCATGCCACATTCTTGCCAATAACTAGACATTCATAAAAGTGTTTTCTCTTCCCTTAAATATTAACCCATTATTGAAGCTCAGGAAATATTTTCTGAATGTTTGAGAACTTGAAGAAAGCAACAGGGTTTAAAACAAATCTGCTCTTTGAGATATGTTTCTGTAAATTCATTTATTAATTTAATAAACCAATATTAATACTTTTTTGTGAAGTGGTTTAAGATTAATAGAGCCTAATCTTTGTCCTAGAGGGGCTGGTAGTCTGTGAGAATTCAGATTTGTAAAAAATTAATTATGTCAGGCATGTGCAAGATTCTTCTAATCTGTGAAATGCTCCCTTTTGGGGTTGCTGATATCTTTTTCTATAAATGATCCCAGGAAATATATTTGAACAAAACACATGAGTTAGTCTAAAACCACCTTCTTTTTCCAGACAGAATATTTAAGGGCACAGACATGAAAACAAAAAGTAGCACCTTATTTTTTTTAGTTCCTCTTGGTTAATCAAGAAAGACTTTGAAGATGAAAAGGGATCTAAATGCAGTGAATTTTTGGAATGTGTTTGGATTTTCCGGGAAAAGAAAACCTATAATTTAACCAATAATTTGATCTATTCACTGAAAAGTACCATTTTTGTCACTATCCTTAAAGTAGCATTTTTTCCCTAGGAAGGAGAGAATACATTATAGCAATTCATGTCAATGGAGCCAGGAAGAGGGGGGCCTTATAACAATAATAAAAGTACTTTAATTACCAAGTGTTATCCTCTATGCAATCCCACAAGGAAAGCAAGTGGACAATATTAGAGCACTATCCCCCCTGCAGATGTGAAACCAAAGGGTCAAGTGGTTTGCCCAAGGCTCTGAGTGAGTAAGAAGAAAGAGGGTGGAGAAGGTCTGTGACTGGAAGCCCAGCCTTTTCTCAACCTTGAGGTGCTGCTGCTCCTTGAAGGTGCTACTGTAGTGATGTAATGACAAGTACATACAGCAAACAAACAAACAAAAAAACATGAGCACAAACCCTTAACAGCCACAATACAACCTCAGTAAAGTGGCATCATCAGATTCAAAATTCCTAAATACTCAGAAGCCTATGGGAAAAATAAAGCATGATGAAAGGAAAAGAAAGGGTGGTGATAATCACTAGGGGTTGGGAGTTCATTGAGATCCTCACGGGTTCTGCTCCAGCCACAGTGACAGCATAGACAAGGATAACTGTTTCTCCATCCAGCCTCCCTCAGAGACTGCTTTCTCTCATCATGCTTGACAGGTCGGCATCACCCTGATCAATGAGGTCAGTGATAGACACTTTAAGTGAATATTTGTAGACTTCAATATGCTCTGCACATTCTTTCAAAGTTTACACACTCTCAAGCTGTGGATGTTTGGATGGCTCTTTGCAGAAAGAGGAGAGGGGTATCCAGAGTATCTGTTGTACTGGCAGACTTTCCTCATAAAGCCACCCTTAGGAGGATCTTCTCTGCCTCACATCCTAAACCCTGTGGGTCTATTTCTTCACAGAAGGGCTGAATGACTGTCTTGGGTTGACTACAAGGATAACCTGTGGAAGGGAACAGGGTAGATGCACTGTGTCTGCTACTGACTTGTACCCATGTCTTCATAGATTTGCACCAGGAAAGATGGATAAACATTTCTCTAAGAAATCTTAGCCATTATTGGCCATTACTAATTTTTAGCTAATTGCTACAGGCAGGTTTGACTATCATGGTGAACTTATGTTCATATTATCTCCCTCTCCCCCCCCACTCTCTATCTCTCTCCCTCCTCCCCCTCCCTCTTACACACACACACAACAGATACTTACCCACACCTCCATCATTGATAGTCACAAATCTTTGGGCACAAATGACAGTAAATTTCCATACAAAAGTCCATCCTGGAAGAACCCTTTGAATGGAGACATGTAACAGGAATTTAGACTCATAAAGTACTAAAGCATCAACATTTATAACCATCTGGCAACTCTCCTGAGAGCTCTGGGGCCAAGGATTCTTTCATTCTTTGGTCCTATTCACCCTGAGAATCTGCCATGGGTCAGGCACTGTGCCAGGTGCTGAAAAGACAGAGAGGAAAGATGATGTTTGATCTGAAAAAGATCTCAGTCTGGGAATAGGGATCTGAGGATATCATAGAAGTTAGTGAATGATCACAAAGCTAAGAGCTTTGAAAATAGTATCATAAATGTATACATTTACTAAGTTACTATTATATTCCAAACTGTATTAAGTTCTCTGTATATACTATCTTACTGAACCTTTAGGAAATTACTTACTTGTTTTATAGAAGACATTGGGGCACAGAGAGGTTAAGTAATTTGTCCATAGTTACACAGCCTATTCCTAATGGAGCCTAGGTTTGAATCTAGGTAATGTGGCTCTATAGCCTGAGATTCTTACCTCTTAGCTACAATATAGAACAACTACAAGCTGAGAAGGATGCACCTGTACAAGCACACACAGATTAGAAAGTCAAAGAAAGTTTCCCAGAGCAGTGTGAAAGATATGGAATTAGCCAGAACAGGAAGAAAAGGAATTTCAGGAAGAAAGAAGCATGGGAAAAGACCCAGAGATATGAGCCATATGTGGAGCTCCCAGTGTGGAGCTGCTATCTGAACCATTTTCAAATTTAAGAGGATCCACACCCAAAATCGTGCTCTTGTCTTTGAAAATTTAAGTAGGTAGAAACAAAAACAAAATGTAGGATCAAGCAGCTGAAAAATTCATTAGAACTTTCAGTCAAGCAAGAGTCAAAATAAGAGGTACTATCAATAGAGGCTTCAGAATCAAATCTAACAAGTCCTTTTGTATGTGTAATCCTCCATTATGTCTCTTTGTAGGAATCACTGCTGGGGATGAATTCACTGCTTCATCCAGAACAGCATCCATTGGTTACCTTCAATTACAACAGCTTTACCCTCCAAAACAAAGCAAACATGCATAGTGACATAATAGATATATGAATGTGTAAATATGAAATGAACACTGAGCAGAAAAAGGCTTTTTAAACTCTAAATTAAGCCACAGTCTCCCAAGTGCCAGAAAGATAAGTCAAGAACAATGTGCTTGTAAGCTCCTGGATGAGCACACTCCAAGTACAGATAAAAGGCCATGAAAAGACTGCTCAGCCCAGGGCTGAGAAAGCCACCTGGCTGAATTTCTTTCAATATCCACCTGAAACCATGTCTGATTGTGCTCATTTTCATCCTAATCCCTTTTATGGTTACATTTTGGAGATAAATTGTATGTAGTACAAAAATGACCTTAATCATATTAATATTAACCAGAGAGCTGGGCAGCCTAGTGTTAGCCTAAGGGCCCAAAGTATGAAAGGAAGTCTTAAAATCCCCATACATTTTGCCAAAAAGAGTGCTAAAGGAGTGAACTGATAACCAGACCCAGTTCCTCACAGTGCCCCAAGAAGGTCACTTATACTTTTAAATAATAGTATTTATAGTAAATACTTAGGGGGATCTTCCCATTCAATTTTCCTAAAAACCTTCTGCTATAAAACAACAAAAATGTTAAATGAATCATTAAAAACATATTGTAAATATATTCTGTTTCTGGTAATAGGTTATTGACATCAATGATTCTGCTGAAAACAAGGCAATATTGAACAGATGGATAGATGTATTCCTAAATCACCTTAAAAGTGCTGAAGTGAATATTGCCAGACCCTGTGGGGAGAAACTTGGGACCCTGAGATGAAAAATCACCTACAAACCACTAAACTGCTCTTGTCCTGGGGACATGTGCTGATAGGACACTGAGCTTCATATGGGACTTAAATAGACAAAGGTGACAGAAGTCAAGGGCAGGCCCAAACAGAGGTGAGGAATGTTGTAAGAGCTTGTTCTGTTTTAAGTTGGGCCCCAGATGGCTATAATTTCTGGGTAATTATGAACCAGAATTAAATCCATAGCACTTCTTCCAAATCCTATCCCAGAGAACTGTAGGGAAGGTTGCATTGGAGCCAGAGACGAGAAAGAAAGAAGACAGAAATAGAGAGAAAAGAGAAGAAGAAAGGGAAAGAAGGAACGAAGGAGGGAGTGGAGGAGAGGAAAAGGAAAGAGAATGGAAGAAAGGAAAGAAGCAAAAGAAAAACAAAGAATGAAAGGAAGAAAACTGAGGGAAAAAACACATCTGAGAAATTACACACAACTTGATAAAAAATTTTAAATAAAATATCAGCAAACCAAAGACCCAAAAATATGATAATGATATGTCATAATCAATTTAGATTTAAAATAGAAATTTTGGTTTGATGGGGAGGAAAATGGCGTTGGAGCAGGAAGGAGCAGGTTTGGCTTCCCTCTGCACAGGGGAGAGAATCCTGGCCAATCTATGGAGTAGAAGAGCAAGCAAACAACGCACCTCAGCATATGCGAAAATAGAGGACCAAGGATTGTGGGGGAACCAAAAAACCAGTAGGGGAGAGCAGTGCTGCAACACGGTAGGGTTCCAGGGACCAGCACGGAGTTGGGGAGCTGCAGCCCCAGACAGAGTCCTTGGAAGAGAGCCGGGACAACGGCTTCCTCCTCAACCAAAAAGGGTCTGAGTGGCACTGAGAGGAACCCAGTTGCTAGCAAACACACAAGGGCTGTGAGCATCCTCAGAGTCTGTTGACACCGGTGGGGTTGGGTCGCACAACGGGCCCTGACCCCCACCCCCAGGGTCACCGGTCTGGCTGGAGAGTTGGGTTGCTGGAGAAGCCAGGCGGAGGTATGGAGCGGCAGGCTTGAATAGGAGGAATTTCTCAAGAGGAAGGAGTGAAAAGACAGACACTGTTTGGGGAATTCTCCTACAGCAATCACCCAGCCAGGCAGCGATCCTGAGGTGGCGTGGAAGGCTGTGCTTGTGCAGAAGACCCTGCGCACCCCCATAGCACTGGGAAGGGTAAGGCGTTGGCCGAGGGCTTGCCAATGCTTGCGCATGGGAGTGCATCTCCCCACCCCAGTCCACAGCAGTAACCCTGCAGAAGGACCTGGTTCCCACACCCAGGGCTCAGGTCCCAGGAGCCACGATAGCTCCCCAGACAGTGCTGACCCAGTGCAGATTCTGAAGGAAGAAAAGTCATACCAATTACCCCTCAGCCGGCCGCATCCAGAAAAAACAGAAAAACCAGTGTGGCCACTTTGAAACCAAGAGATTTTTTCATTTTATTCTATTTTTTTAAAAAATTCTCAATTTTTTAATTTTCATTATTTTTATTCTCTTTTAATTACTTTTTCCTCTCTTTCCTGCTTTCTTGTTTTATTCCTTCCTCCTTTCTTTCCTCAAATTTTATCTCTTCTTCCTTTCTTCATTGGCCTTTTTTATTTTTATTTTTAAAATATCTACAAATGAGGCAAAAACCTGGATTTGTGAAAGGACCAGAGTTGAATCCAAAGAAGGGAAATCACAACAGCTGTGACAGCGAGAAAAATTTCACTCTCCTATTAAAGACCCTGCAAGTTATTGCATATTTGTATTATTATTGTTTTTCCATTATTCTTACATCTTTTATTTAATAGTATTTTTGTATTCCTCTTTTTTCTGTATAGTATGCTTTGCTAGGCTGGTATATTGTGTCACCTGACAGGTTTCCCCTGATATCTCTTTTATAGTGTATTCCTAATGTACTGTCCTTCACCTCACTTGTGTCCCATTAGCACACTACTAAAGGTTCTATACCCCCTATTCTTGTTATCTAGATCTCATAGATTCTGTCATATGATTGTTGCTCTAATATTATGGTAAATAATTGCTGTTCCAGGCAATTGTAAATACTTCACAACACCCCTCCCAGATCTTAGCCCATTTAAAAGTTTCCTGAACTCTATTACTGTGGTGGTTAACTCTATTCTCTCACACACTAACTATATCTATTTACTATCCTTTACTCTCACCTTACCTCAAAATCTGACCTCCCACAATCTTGCTGCTTTCTAGATCCAACTCACAATCCTTCCTTCCACAACAAGAGTCTTATCTTCTTTCCATCCTTTCTAAAAATCAGCTGGCTGGGTGGAAAATCACGGTTAATACTATACATAGCCAAAGGATCTCCTACCTCTTCTCTTCTGGCTGCTACTGTAAGTATCATAGAATACTCTCTTGCTGTCTTAAACCATTTTGCCTTCCCCATCGAAAGGATCACAAAGAAGTGCAGGTGGAAGTGGTGAACACCAGGATACCCACTGGAAGAGGAAACCCGACAACAAAGGAACCACTAACAGATAACAACAGAAGAAGGTGAAAGAGGGAGTGGAAACCACACAAACCTCAATCCACAAACCTCATCATGCTGTATTATAATTATTAGTTTATATGCATTTCCTCCAGCAGTCAAAACTTTATGTTATCATTGTAAGTTGTCTCCTTTTCTGGTTCCCAAAGGCCTCTTGTGCCTTTAGTAAATGTGATCTCTCATCTGAGAGGTAGCTATCATGACTTCACTCCATGTGAAACATGTCTAATTACTTATATAGGCCATGATTGATTTGTTTCCAAATTCTTCAAAATTCTTGTCCTTCTTCATTCAATATACCCCAGTGTTTCTATAGCTCTTTCAGTATAAATGGTTAAGCCTAAGGAGAGGAGAATTACCACCTCCTTCATCCTGGAGTCTGTTACTATCAGTACATTCATAATCTATGATCAAGATTTCTTTATAATTTTAATAGCCACATCATTTTCCCTACTAATCAACTGTCAATGAAGACTCTAAGTTTTACTAGCCTCCATGCTTCCCATCCTAAAACTGTACAGTTGGTTTTAAGACCTTTGTATATAAAGCACATTTTTCTTTAATTTCATCCTGTTAGATTTGGTCCTTTTTTCTTGCCTGTAAAGCCTTCTTGAATACTAATGCATGGCTCCTCTCCAAGCTTCATGTGATCCACAAGTATAATAAACATACTTTCTACATACCCCCCCTATTTTTTTTAGTAAAATGGGGCCAAAGAGAATCAGCATAAAACATCAATTGCTAGTTTCAACTAAGGTTGGTTGTGTGCACATATCCAAAATATGATGCCACTATGTGTTAAGTGATATAAGGGGGCATCAAAGCAACCAAAGGAGGAGGAAAAGAACACACTAAGTTGGGGAAGTGAAGAAAGAAACACAAGCAGGATGGGAAGACAAAGAGATTAGGAAACATAGAAGGGATAATATTTGAATGAGTATTGATGTATAGAAAGCATTACAAGAGTCAGAGCTGTACAAATAAGATATTTCAGGCATGAGAAGTGCATTCACAAAGTTCTGTAGAAACAAATCACATAATATATTCATTCATTTAAAATTCACCTACTGTTCCGTGTGCCAAGTTCTATATTAGATAAGAGAATACAATGATAATTGAAAACAGACACAGTGACTGCCCCTGAAACTTACAGTCTAGTGAGTAAGACAGGCAAGCCAACACTCCAATTAAAAATTGCTTGTTTGATATAGGAATATTTTTTTATATAAGCAAATTTTTCAGATACACAATCACCTTGAATAATTTGGTGTAGTATCAGGGAATAAGTTTGGAATATGTAATAAATAAAAAAATGGTTTGATGTGAATATTTGGCTAACAAGCAATGGAGAGCTATTGTACATTCTTGAATAAAGAGGTGGTCTAATCAGAGATACACTTTAAGACAAATAATTTGGCAGCAACTTGCATAATAGGCTGGAAAAAGAAGAGGCTAATGGATGGGAAGTTTGGTTTTTAAATGGGGAAAATGTTGAATGAAAAATAGTGTCTACATAATGATGGCCATATAACTTTGAATGGAATGTAAGAATTACTATAGAATTAAAATCAATAACATAAGCAGTAGTTTGGGGAGGTGAAAGAAGAGAAATTAATCACAAATGAGAGCAAGGTATAAGCCCAACTGACTGAGAAAATGGGGGTAGTTCCTTCAGCAACACTAATGATGTCAGAGGACTGACCTGGTTTTCGAGGAAAGATGCATGCAAGGTATCTAGGAGGCCATGGTCATGAGGAAGCTGGAGAGGAGAGAATGAAGGCTGAAGGCTGTAGAGGGATGGGAGTTGAAGCTTTCAGAATGGATTCTGGCAATAAGCAAGAAATCACAGAGAAAAAAAATGGGTAACTTTCTGACCTAGGACTTGGACAGAGCCCTCTAGAAAAAAAAAAAACAGAAAGCTAAATATGGCAGCAAAGGAGATTGAAGGAAAATCTCTGGAGAGGAACAATCTACCAACAAGGAGGGAAAGCACACTCAACAATGGGTTCTTGTGTTCATTACTCTTCTCTCTTTATATACTATTTATGAGGTATCTCTCATTATAACACAGCTTTATATATGGCATCTGGTCTCCATTATCTTGGCAGCAGAAATGGCCACCATCCTGTAGTCATTCAACAGTGGATTCATGTACAGCATCCCAGTCAGTGTGAACAAGCACTATGAGTTTGATATGGAGTGTGCTAGAAATTATTTATGCCACACTGTATTAGATATTGCTTCTACAAAATCATAGGCAGTATGCCATTACTTTTCTTTGGTTTTGTATTTCTACTGAGACCCAGTTTCAGCCTGAAATACAGGCTCCTACTCATTCAAAGGAACATCTAATTTAGTAATGCTGGGGCACTGTATGTATGGTTTGCATCTTAGTGTTTTGAGATGTAAGTGAAAGATAACAGAGCCCAATCCATCATGTGTTTGTTCCACTAGATCAAGAAGAAATAAAAAGAACTGTAATGTTCACTACACCAGTTTCTTTGTATAACTTGAGTCACATGAATTATAAGTGGAGATAAATAATCTGACATACACACGTCTTCCTCTTTTCCTCTATCCTCTTGTGTACACACACAAACACACACATGCAAGTGTTAATTGAAAGAGATCATAAGGGGTTGCAGTGTCAGCAAAGAACCTCACAGACCAGCAAACATTTCTGAAGCAGCAGAGTTACCCTAGATTTGGTTTCCATGGCAATAAATACTGAATGGAAGTCTGCTACTACCTTTCCTGAAGACAAGGGTCAGAAATCAGTAAAATACTTCATCTAATGATTAAAAAAATAGTTATCAAAAGCAATCACAATAACTCCCATCACTGTCAAGAGTAACTATTTTTATGAAATTGTGGCTTTTTACACTGATTAAAAACAGAATAGGGGAATTCATAATGTCACCAAATAGTATGGTGATTTTGTACTGGACCCCAATATATCTACATAAATAACAAACAAATGATTTAGAATTTCTCCCAAGCCAGTGTGCTTGAATTTGGACACCTCAGAGAATAGTTAGCCAGCACAGTGCTTAACCAGAAGGGGTTGCAACAATGAGATCACTTTGGATGTGGTCTTTAGAATGTCAACATTTCCTTGTAAAACATGACCCCAAAGGCTGCATGGCTTTTATCTAGAAAGGCTTTAAACAGGAAGCACCTCTGATTTCTTATTAAACTGTTAGAAGGAGCAAACTACGAAAACATCAAGCACTCATAGCTGGCAGACATGTTACCCAATAATCTATTAATATAAGCCAACTATAACTTCTTATACTTTTTCTCTTAAGGGTATAGTGAAGAAGAGTATATACTATGAACACAGTTCTAGAACATCTAAAAATTCATCCACCCTACTCTACAAAAATAATTTACTCTAATATCACCACATGTTGCAAAGTAAGCCTGCAGTTCTCAGAGGCTGTAGCCAGAGAGAGTGGTGGTAATTATTTATTATTAACTGTATTATTCTTTCAGCCTTTAATGATTCACTGCATACTTGGTCTGTGTCAGGCATGCTGCTGGACAGACAGTATGCAAACATGGAAAAGATATCACCTTTCCCTCAAGGACTGCAGCGTCTAATTTAAAGGCACACCTATAAATCAATGAGTATGGTTTAAGATAAGTACCACAAATGGGGATATTAATCCTTTACTGGCCTAATTTGCATTAGGATAAAATCAGAACTTAATCACGTGGCCTTCAAGACCCTCTAATAGAACCTTTGAAATCAAGGCTTTCTGCCAACTCCTGAGTCTAATCTCCCCTAAATCTCCCAAATATGTAAGTTCTAACCATTGCTGTTCTCTCTTCTTATCTGGGAAACTCCTTCTTTCTCCTTCAATTTTCAATGATAGCCTTGCTGGGTAAAGAAATCTTGGTTGTAGGTCCTTACTTTTCATCACCTTGAATATTTCATGCCGATCCCTTCTAGCCAGAAATGTTTCTATTGAGAAATCAGAAGACAATCTAATTGAAGCTCCCTTGTAGGTAACTAACTGTTTTTTTCTTGTGGTTCTTAAGATTCTCTCCTCATCTTTAAGTTTTGACATTTTAATTATAATGTGTATTGGTGTGGGCCTCTTTGAGTCCAACTTGTTTGGGACTCTCTGCTTCCTGGACTTGTGTTTCATTTTCTTTCACCAGGTTAGGGAAGTTACCAGTCATTATTTCTTCAGTTTCTTGATCACTTGCTCACTCTCTCCTCCTCCTGGTATTTTCATGATGTGAATGTTAATGTGCTTCATGTTGTCCCAGTGGTTTCTTAAACTCTCCTTATTTTTTTTTAAATTCCTTTCTCCTTTTTGCTGCTCTGATTGGGTGTTTTTTTTTCCTACCTTGTCTTCCAAATCACTGATTCAATCCTCTGCTTTATCTAACCTACTATTTATTCCTTCCAGTGTATTATTTATTTTAGATATTGCATTCTTTATTCTTTTTTATGGTTTCTATGTCTTTTTTCATGTTATGGAGCATCCTTATAATCATTACTCTAACCTATCTGATAAATTGCTTGCTTCCATCATTTAGTTCTTCTTCCGGAGAATTATCTTGCTTTTTCATTTGGTGCCTGTTTCTTTGTCTTCCCATTTTGGCTGCTACTTTGTGTTCATTTCTATGTTTTAGGTAGATCTGCAAAGACTCTTGTACAAACCTATGTCTTGTGCTACCTGTGACTATCCCTGGACAACATGTTTGGAACTATCAGCAATCCATAGCTTGTGGCTCCCTCTGTTGGGTCTGCATGTTCAGAAAGAACCAGTGTGTGCACCAAGGCTGGTTTTACTAGCACCAGACCCAGGGGTGGGTCAGCTAAAGTCTTCGGTCTTCCAGAGATCCACCCTCATCTTCAGGCTTTCTGTTAAGCCTAAATACTGAAATTGCCTCCAGGTTTACTCCTCTGCAGGCTGGCTTAAGCTCCAAAGGGCAGGATGAGATGGATTCTTACAGGTGGGGCTATTAACTCCCTCAGGTTGATGCCACTTGGAGGGGAGTGCTCCAACTGAAAAAGATATCTCCTGCAGTATGTAGAATTACTTAGTACATGGATCCTGGCAACTGACCCTTCAGCTCTCTCCCCAGAGCCACCAACCCCAAGCTCTCCTCTTGAAGCTCTGTCCACTCTGTCCTCCCTCTGCTGTAGCCCAGGGTACATGGCTGCAAATGAAATTTTGTGTTTTGGCCCTTTAAGAGGCTCTCTGCATCTCTAGCAACCTCTCCCTGGTGGACAGAAATCCTGCTGCTTTTCACAGATGGATGTTATTTGGGTTCCTTCCCAAGTTCTGGAGCTGTAGGCTGGGGAGCCTGGCTTGGGGTTTAGACCCTACACTTCTCAGAGGGAACCCCCCACCCACTGAAATAGTCCTCCAGAACTTCAGCTGCCACCCATGGGAACCCAGCCAGCCCTCTTGTACCTCCACACTTCCTCCCAGATTTGTTGTAGTGATGTGGTTTCTTCCATAGGTCTTTAGTTATAAGGCTTGTCTCCAGTTAGTGTTCAGTTGATTATTTACGATGATT
Source organism: Tonatia bakeri (assembly GCA_004024845.1). Taxonomy (NCBI): domain Eukaryota; kingdom Metazoa; phylum Chordata; class Mammalia; order Chiroptera; family Phyllostomidae; genus Tonatia; species Tonatia bakeri. The sequence continues at coordinate 72,053 of PVIA01007501.1, forward strand.
TTTCTACAATTTAGTTGTAATTCCAGTTTGGTCGAGGGAGAAGGTTAATGTAGCTTTCACCTACTCCACTGCCATCTTGGATCTTTGCTATTCTCTCTTGCCTTCAGTTTCTTACCTCTGCCTAAAATGTCTTTTCTCTGTCCCTTCATCTGACTGCTCCTACTGGTCTTTCAGATCAAAACTTAAGCACTACTTCTCAGAATTGTTAGGTTCTCCTGCCCTATGTTCTCATAGTTCCATATTCTTCCTCTATCATAATTTTTCATATTTTTCTACCAATCAGTAAGGGGTATGATTAATTTCTACAAAGTTGCCTCTTATCACCAGTTGTAAGCACTGGGAATAGCACATAATAAATCTCAAATATTTATTGAATGAATTAAATTGCTGGAGGATAGGTGAGCACTAAAGAGCTAATTAGCATAACATGGCCTGATATTCAGCATGGAGAAAATGTTATTGCTCAAACCAAGTTTATTGTAATGTAGCATGGTAACTAAATAGATTACAGATTAATCTGAAAGACTTTAGAGAATGCAGAAATTTCTATAGAGTTAGTTTTATATTTGGTTAATCCATTTTTTACCCAGCAAAACAATGCCTGAATCTTCTGATGGCTTAGTAAGACCTACAGTAAAAACACACAAATTCAGACTTTAGACATTTGAATTCAGGGTAATGCTCATAGTGGGCTGAAGTTTCCATGCTTTCTCTAATTATAAAAGTTTACTAAGTGTGTTCTGAGGTATAATAGACAGAACATTCAACTCAGAATCAGAAGAGCAGGTTCTTTCACCAACTTTGCTACTAACTAGCTCTCATTAACTACTCTGGGTCCCAGTTCTTTTCCTGTAAGATGAGCAGGTCTGACTGAATGACCTGCATAGTTGCATTCAGCTCAGTCCTTTGTGGAGTTACCAAAAAAAAAAAAAACCACCCAGTTTTACACAAATGATTAATAGGTCAATTTTTAGCAAATCAAGTCTTTAGGAGCCTTTAACACAATGAATGTGTTCTGAGGAGTTATTGTTACAATACTACTTTTATTAAATAAAATTTTCATTATACAAATATTTTCTGATACTCACTGGTTCAGGTTGGGGAGTTTTGCTGAGTTTTAGAACTGGAATAGATCCAGGCACCCTATAGAAGTGGGGAATGAGGCAAAGGAGTCATGCCCACAAACATACTTCATCGCACCTCTGTAGATTCAGCAGACAAGAAGAAATGGGTATGACAGGATCAGTTCAAGCAACAATATCAAGGGTGAAGGCTTCTCTTATTTACTTCCTAAAAATAAATATGTTCACCACCACAAAACTTGATAGTAAGGCCATCATAACTTTTAAAATCAGTTAGTCTATCCAAGAAATGAATTTTAATAAAAACAAAGATAATCTTAACCAAAACAAATAATAAAAATATCAACTACCTCACCTCAAAAAGAAACACCTGTTAACACCTGAAAAAGGTCATAATGCAATAAAACTGCCTCAAATTCTGAATGAAACAAATCAATTGGTCATTTGGGTAACTGAGATCATCAAATGTTCACTGATGATCTCAGTGAACAGAGCTGACCCTCTCTGTCTTTACTTTTTTTCCTCTGTAACCAGTATAGGAACACATAATTTCACCACTTTCACCTCCTAATCTAATTACTTTTGAATGTTTATCTCCAGTCAACCTATAAATTGAAAATGTATTGACTACAGTGCCCTTGTAATAGAGTTTGATATTAGGCATTGTGATCCCTCCTACTTTGTAATTCTTTCTCAAAATTGCTGTGGCTATTCAGGGTCATTTACGGTTCCATATAAATTTTTGAAGTGTTTGTTCTATATCTGTGAAATATATCATTGGTAGTTTAATAGGGATTGCATTGAATCTATAAATTGCTTTGGGTAATATGAACATTTTGATGATGTTAATTCTTCCAATCCATAAACATGGTACCTCTTTCCATTAGTCTGTGTTTTCCTTAATTTCTTTCTTCAGTATTGTGTAGTTTCTGAGTACATGTATTTTACCTCCTTGGTTAGGTTTATTCCTAGGTACTTTATTTTTCTTGTCACTATATCAAATTAAATTTTTTTCCTGATTTCTGTTTCTGATATTTCATTGTTTGTATACAAAAATGTCTTTGATTTCTGAATATTGACTTTGTATCCTGCTGTTTTGACAAATTCACTTTTTAGGTTAAGTAGTTTTTTGGTGGAGTCTGTAGGATTTTCTATGTACACTATCATGTCATCTGCAAACAATGTCAGTTTTGCTTCCTCCTTTCCAGGTTGGATGCCTTTTATTTCTTTTTCTTTGAGTGTTGTGGCTAGGACTTCTAATACTATGTTGAATAGAAGTGGTAAAGGCAGACATCCTTGTCTTGCTCCTGATTTTAGTGGGAAAGCTTTTAGTTTTTGCCCATTGAGTATGATGTTAGCTGTAGGTCTCATATATGGCCTTTATTATGTTGAAGGAATGCTCCCTCTATTCCCACTTTGATGAGTGTCTTTATCATAAATGGGTGCTGTACCTTATTAAATGTTCTTTCCCCATCTAGAGCATTGATATGATCATGTAATTTTTGTCTTTCCTTTTGTTTATGTGATGTATTATGTTTATTGATTTGTGAATATTGTACCATCCCTGCATCCCTGGGATGAATCTCATTTGATTATGGTGTATGATCTTTTTAACATATTGCTGGATGCAGCTTGTCAATATTTTGTTGAGGATTTTAGCGTCTATGTTCATCAGCGATATTGGCCTGTAGTTTTCTTTTTTTGCTGTGTCTTTATCTGATTTTGGGATTAGGGTGATGCTGGTTTTATAAAAAGAGTTTGAGAGTCTTCTATCTTCTTGGATTCCAAGTCTCTATGATCAATTAAGATTTGACAAAGGGGGCAGAAGCATAAAATGGAGTAAAATAGCCTCTTCAACAAATGGTGTTGGGAGACCATTTTTTTGCTACATGCTACATGCAAAAAAATTAAACTCAATCACCAACTCACACCATACATGAAAATAAATTCCAGGTGGATAAAAAACTTAAATATAAGCCGTGATACAATAAAAGTCCTAGAAGAGAACATAGGCAAGAAAGTCTCAGATATTCCATGCAGAAATATTTTCACCAATATATTCCTTAGAGCAAGGAACATAAAGGAAAGAATAAATGAATGGGATCTCATCAAAATAAAAAGTTTCTGCATGGCTAAAGAAAACAGCATTAAAATGAAAAGAGAACCAACTACATGGGAAAACATATTTGCCAAGGATTTGATCTCCAAAATATATAAAGAACTGACATGACTCCACTCCAGGAAGACAAACAACCCAACTTAAAAATGGGCAAAAGATTTGAACATACACTTATCCAAAGAGGACATACAAAGAGCCCAGAGACATATAAAATGCTCCCAGCATCACTAGTAACCAGAGAGATGCAAATTAAAACCACAGTGAAATACCATTTCACACTGGTAAGAACAGCCATCATAAACAAAGCAACAAACAAGTGTTGAAGAGGATGTGGAAAAAAGGCAAACCTAGTACACTCTTGGTGGTAATGCAGACAGGTGCAGCCACTGTGGAAAATAGTACAGAATTTCCTCAGAAAACTGAAAATGGAACTGCCTTAAGACTGACAATTCCACTGCTGGGATTATGCCCTAAGGACACTGAAACACCAACTCAAAAGAACATATGTACCCCAACATTCATAGCAGCACAATTTACAATAGCCAAGTACTGGAAGCAACCTAAGTGCCCATCATTAAATGAATGGATCAAAAAACTATGGTACATTTACATAATGGAATACTACACAACAGAAAGGAAGAAGGAGGAGCTCATACCCTTTGCAACATCATGGATGGAACTGGAGAGCATTATGCTAAGGGTAATAAGCCAGGCAGTGAAAGACAAATACCACATGATCTCACCTATAAGTGAAACCTAATCAACAAAACAAACAAGTGAGCAAAATATAACCAGAGACAGTGAAATTAAGAATAAACTGACAGTAACTAGAGGGGAGGTGGGAGGGGAAAAAGGGTGGAAAGGGGGCAGGGGTTTTCAGGAACATGTATAAAGGACACATGGACAAAAACAAAGTGGGGTAGGATTGAGAGTGGGAGGTGGGGGTGGCTGGGGGGGTGGTGAAGGGGAAATGGAGACAATTATACTTGAACAACAATAAAAAATGTAAAAATAAATAAAAAATAGAAAAATATAAAATAGGAACACTTTTCTAGACACAAATGTCCTTCTTTTTTTCCTTCCTTCATTTATTTATTCATAAAACTAGCATTATTATCTATCTTTTATGTAACTAAATAAGGTTCAAAGGGAGATCTTATTTTTTAGGTAGAAAACATAGATCCTAATCTTAAAGTACAATCTATTGAAGAGATAAATCAAATATTCTAAATAACTAGAAATCACTTCTAAGGATAAGCAAGAATAAGAGAATTCAGCATAATATGTACATCAATGTTCTGAAAAATAAAACAATCTCTGAGTCAGAGTTAGTCATGGAGGTTGCCCTGCAAAAGATGACATTTGAACTAGATCTTAAATAGGTTAGATTTGTTATACCAAAAAGTACCGATGTACTTGAAAAAAGGGGGAGGGATGTTTGGTTATCACAAGGATATACAAAAATACTACAGTCAGCTTGAAGGGACTTCCACTGCACAAACCTGGAACAATTTCAGCCTAAAAAGTTAAGTTAAGTAATAAATTATAAACAATTAAAAATAATAAGAATGTATGAGTCTATACAGATAATAATTAGATACTTATTAACTTATCTAATAAATAACAGAACTTATTTATATATTAGATAATAATTGCTTACAGTATAATGGTAAGGAATGCTGGTGCTGGTGATGGAAATTACCATTTTCCAGTCATTGCAGTTAAGATTGGATCAAGCAAGTCTTACCAATGGATACTAATTTAAGGGGAAACTTCATAAGAAACAGTATATTTGCATGTCTCTCTGTGCAAAATGCTTATTAGTTACAAAGGGAAGAAATGAACAGTAATATACAGTGGAGAAATCAGGCAATGCTTGGCTGGGTGATCAAAATTAACATGACCAATGAAGAACAGATGGACATTATGAGCCTCCAGATGTGATATCCTGAGGATACAACATCACCTGGGCAGTATTCTAGCCAAGAAAACATGATCTTAATCTAACCATGATTAAAAGAAACATCAGACAAACACAATGTAAGGAATATTCTTTTTAAAGATGGGGAAGGACTATATATATTGATGTCATAAGAGACAAAGAAAAGCTATGGAAATATTTCTGATTAAAAGAAGCCTCTAAAGAAATATGACCACTAAATGTAGTCTCTGACCTTAGATTGGATCCTTTGCTAGAGGGGGAAATTCCTATAAAAGACATTATCAGATCAACTGACAAAACTGAAATAGGAATGATAAATTAAAATATTGCATCAATGCAAATATGCACATATATACACATATGAATATATATACACAGTAATAAATGAGGGGCACACAGGCAGAGTAGAGGGGACCTTCTGTAATCTGGTAATGCTCTATTTCTTGCTGGTGGTTATAAGTACACACATATGTATGTATGTATGTATATAGTATACATATATAGTATACATTTTCCCCCATCTCATCATTTTAAAAGCTTAAAATGAAATGAGAATATATGCACACGTACATATACAAACTGACAATGGCTTATCTATACAAGTTCCAATGAGATTTACCTATGTTGTTAGCACTAGAGGACAGAAAAGAAAAGCAGGTTGGCTTCTGCTGGGAATTCTAAATAAAGGAAAGTTGAAAACTTTCCCCTTCTTTCTATGGCATTCATCTTTGGACACTACAGCATCTGCTACTGACCTAATTAGCCCCACACAACTGGCAGCAATAGCAGAAAGACGTCAGGAATATCAGGTTGATATTTCCTACCTCACCTCCCTGTGAGCATCATCATCCCCCCCCCTTATCTTACTATAGAAAATTGCAGTTTAAAGAAAACTTTAATGCACACTGAATTCTAATCTTGAACTTCTCAACAAAACTATGATATGGATTAGCCAGTATTATCCCTTCTGCAGATATGTAGGAATGGGCCAGGAAGGCTAAGTGTTTCATTAAGGCTCACAGGCTAATACATGAGTGAGCCAGGACTGAAACACAGATCATCTGATTCTAAATTCAGTTCTCACTTCACTTCATTATACTCCTCAATCCCTGTCAAAATAGGAGACAGAATTAGAAACAAGTTTTATCCAACAATTTTTTAAGAATGCTAAAATTTATTTTGTTTAACATAATTATCTACACCCTGGCCAGTGTGGCTGAGTTGGTTGGAGCATCATGCCATGCATCAAAAGGTTGAGGGTACGATTCCTAGTCAGGTACATACCTAGGTTGCAGATTCAATCTCTGGTTGGAGCACATATGGGAGGCAACCAATCGCTGCTTCTCTCACTCGTCAATGTTCTCTCTCTCTCTCTCTCCCCCCACACTCCCTCCTTCCTTCCCTCCCCCCTCTCTAAAATCAATGAACATATTTTAAAAACTATAAAAATAATAATGATTATTTTCTACTTTCTACTGTATACACTTCTAAGGGCCAGGAAATATATTAAGCATTCTAGTTCTGTTATATCTGTTTTTTTCCCAACAATTCCATAGGGCAGGAATTGTCCTCACTTTACAGGCTAGGAGTCTGCAGTTTATGGGGGCACAGAAACTGTCTCAAGGTCACATATTTAACACATGGAAAGTAGTAGGCTCCACTTCACCAGACTTCCTAAATAGAACAACACCTTGACCTATGTTCTAGAATCATGTTGGAACATGAAACTATTACTATATTCTGAGGAATTTGTTTTCTCATATTCAGTTCTGAAGTAACTAAAGGACTGTCAGGGAAAAGAGAAACCGTGTTGAATGTGTATGTTCCAGAGGACAGAAATGTTACTAGCATGAAGATGTTCCAGTCAGACTATGCTTCAACATAAGGAATAATCTTCTAATAATCACATCTGTTTAAAAAATAAGGAGATAATGTTCTACATTTTGTTTAGAATGCTGATTACACAGGCACACACACTTATTAAAACATCAGATTGTGACTTCAGATCTATGGATTTCAGTACATAAAACAAACAAGCAAGCAAAATACAACCAGAAATATTGAAGTAAAGAACAAACTGACAAGGGGATGAGGGATAATAGGGGATAATAGGAGAAAGGCCATCAAGGAACATGTATAAAGGACCTGTGGACAAAGTCAAAAGGGGTAGGTTCGAGGGTGGGAGGTGGGGATGGGTGGAGTGGGGCTGTGTGTTGGGGTGAAAATGGAGACAACTGTACCTGAACAATAATAAAAAAATTAACATAAATGTTTTTAAATAAAGAGGCTGCTGCATGAGCTAATGAGCTTCCATCAGAGGCTTAATGATAACCTGCTAGAGGTAAAGAGGCTTCCTAAATTCAGTGGGGAGGTAATACTAGACTATATCTTGGATTCTTCCAAACTGAAGACTTTGTAGTATTTTCTTTGGCATATATAAAAGAGAATTTGAGATCATTTTCAGATCTAAAATGTGTAGTTTTTTTAATTGATTATATTTTTAAACTCATATTGTGTCCTCAAATATGTATGAGTTTCTAGGTAAGTCACCTTGTGAACATGTTTCAAATAGGAATAGAAGCACCAGTGAGGAGCTTAGAATGTCACTTGCCAAGCTAGCATGTCACCTCACTAGAGGCCTCCCAGAGTGGACTTCCCAAATGAATTTCATTGGTCAATAACTTAGTCCCTAATCTTAAAGAACTAGAAATCTAATTTTGCCTGTATGCATAAGGATATCAGACCCATTGGATCTTCCAGATAGTGGATTGTTCTTATAGCATGTCACAAACAGTAATAAACTATAATCAAAATGTTGATTCATAATCATGTAGTCAAAATAAAGGACGCTATATGACTTAAAATTTTAATGACATCTTTGGGCAGCTTGACCTTCAATCAATCAGGTTATGATTCCTAAGAGCAACCTCGACTTTAATAAAGAATTACATATATTTGTCTTGATTCATTATGGATCAATATGCTGAAAAGCATTGCCTTTTCTTGAAAAGCACTGTGGTCCTTATGCTGTTCTACAAAAGAAGAATACAAGTGAAAATGTTACCTATAAAATAGCCAATTGAAACTTTGCATGGTCTAGAAAATTGTGAAACTATAGATGTAATACAGACCTTCTTCTAGGGGTACTTGAAATCTGATCATGAAAACTGAATGGATAACATGTAAATCAGCAGTAACAGTTATGAGATTATATCCTACTTGTAATAGAAAAATGCTCACATTTAGTTTGTTCCTTTCATTTCTCTGGTTTGTTCATTCTCATCAGGAGTGTTTGAATATCCATTCATTGTTGTCTATGGCAAATTCTCTATCCCATGATATGTTTGCCTATGAACAATGCCTAAGTATAACATGGATGCAGGGGGTAATTGTTCTTGGACATGAGAAAGTTCTTCATTTTCACACACCAAAAAATAGAGGGGGAATAAAATAATATTTATTGAGTCCATAATTTGTGACAGGCTTCATTTTAGACAGTTTAATTTCATTCAATCCCTATGTAATACAACATTTCAAATAATTACCCCCACTTCATAGAGGCAGGAATTGAGCTGACAGAGATTACCTTCCTAGTGATTGCATAACTAATGGTTGGCAGGGATGGAATTTTAGCCCAATCTGTCTGATTTAAATGTCTGATAAATATATCTGCATACTGGTCTTTCCTGCCATCCCAACATTCTTACCATCTTACAACAGTAAAAAATTTTGTTACAAGGGAAAATCCATTACTCCTTCAACTCCCTTAAAGCTTTATCTGGAACACTAAAGAGTTATACAGACCCAAAAGTGACCATAATCATTCTCCACAACAATTCACCCTCAACTACCCAAACTGCTGGATAATGAGATGACAAAACTCTAAAATGTAATCACACAATATTGAACAAAATTCTAAAATGTAATTAGACAAGATTGGGCAAAATTCTGTGAACATCCTAGCTGTGCCAGAAAACTTTACAAAACAAAGGAAGAAACAGATCTGAAGAGCAATCTGCTGCCTTTTGGAGAAGCTGCCTGCCAATGGTCCCTCTCCATAGAGCTTTCTAAGCAAGGATGCCAACCTTGCAGGGGCCAAATCAAAGGGGGGTCAGTTCAAGAAATAATACATCTCATAGGCCTCCCAGTGTCTGGGAGCAAATCATCCAAGAAATGCATCTGTTCATTCTCTAGATATTACCAAACACCTACCCAAAACTACTGTTCTGGGCCCTAAGCCCAAAATAGATGAGAGACATTTCCTCAAGCAAAGATGTGGTAAGTTTTCATTCACTCTCACTGTAGTCCAGGATACTGGATCTAGCACACTGCCTGCTAAATGATACAGAAGTGAATGAAATAAACACAAATGCCTGCTCTCGTGAAGCTGACATTCTAGAGGGGCAGAAGAAAAGATGAATAAATAAAGAAGCAAAATGTATATTAGATCATATGGAAATTAGGGATTTTACATATCACTTTCAGCAAATGACAGAACTACTAGATAAAAAATCATTTCATCCAAGTTTTCAAATTTCTTGGAATATAGTTGTTCATAGTAATTTCATACAATCCTTAGTATTTCTGTGGTATCAGTTGTAATTTCTTCTCTTTCATTTTTGATTTTATTGATTTGGGTCCTCTCTCTTTTTTTCTTGATGAGTCTGGTTAAAGGCTTGTCAATTTTGTTTATCTTTTTGAAGAACCAGCTCCTGGATTTATTGGTCCATAGAATTGTTCTTTTAGTTCTTATGTCATTTAATTCTACTCTGATCTTGATGATTCCTTCCTTCTATTCACTCTGGGCTTTCTTTGTTGTTGTTCTTCCAGTTCTTTCATGGTTAGGTTGTTTATTTGAAATGTTTCTATCTCTTTTAGGTGGTCCCGTACTGCTATGAACTTCCCTCTAAGGACTGCCTTCACTGTGCCCCGTAGGTTTTGGACTGTTGTGTGTTCATTTTCATTTCCTTCCAGAAACTTTTTTATTTCTTCTTTGATCTCATTTTTAACCCATTCATTGTTTAATAGCATGCTACTCAGTCTCTATGAGTTTGAATGCTTTATAACCTAAGAACCCTGAAATACCAATTCAAAAGGACCTATGTACCCCAATGTTCATAGCAGCACAATTTACAATAGCCAAGTGCTAGAAACAACCTAAGTGCCTATTAGTAAATGAATGGACCAAAAACTCTGGTACATTTACACAATGGAATACTATGCAGGAGAAATAAAGAAGGAGCTCCTACCCTTTGCCACAGCATGGATGGAACTGGAGAACATTATGCTAAGTGAAATAAGCCAGGCAGTGAAAGACAAATACTGTATAATCTTACCTATAAGTGGAACCTAATCAACAAAACAAATAAGCAAGCAAAATATAACCAGAGACATTGAAATAAAGAACAAACTGAGTAACCAGAAGGGAGGGGGAATATGATTATGGGGGGGAGGGGAAGGGCTGTCAAGGAATATTTTTAAAGAATGCATGGACAAAGACAATTTGGGGGAGGATTGAATGTGGGAG
>PVIA01007502.1:0-82549 GCA_004024845.1 Tonatia bakeri
GTGTGTGTGTGTGTGTGTGTGTGTGTGTGTGTGTATGCACACACACACATTTATTTTAAGGAATTGGCTCACATGACTGTGGAGGCTGGCAAGTCTAAAACCTATAAGGCAGGCCAGCAGGCTGAAAACTCAGACAAAATTTCTATATTAAAGTCTTTAGGCAGAACTCCTTCCTCTGCCAGAAACCTCAGTTTTTCTCTTAAGGCTTTCAACTGATTAAATGAGAGCCACCCACATGATGTAAAGTGATTGGCTTTACTTATTGTCAACTGGTTATAGCTGTTAATGACATCTACAAAATACCACTGAAGCAATATGTAGACTAGTATTGGGCCAAAAAGCTGGACACTGTAGCCTAGGCAAATTGACCCATAAAACTGACTCTCAGAGATACCACTGCCATATGTGTTCAAATGGAGGTATCTACTCAGCTTTTAGCTATATGTCTTTTTAAAAGAAAAAGGCAATTAATTTTGCATGGGGTGCCCAGCCCCTACAACACCTGGTTATGCCTCCATATAGTCATGCCTCCAGGCTACTGCCATTAGGCTACACTAACACCACAACTATCTGGCTCCACACTGGTACTTGGGGATATTTGGCAGGAGCTGAAATTTCTGTAGGATCACCTAAGGCAACAGACCCGAAACTCAACCGGAGCTGTCACTGCCATACTTGCTAGCACCTACTGACTAGAAGTGCTGTCTACCTTAAGGGAAGAGAAGGACCCAATTCCTCTTCTATTAGACTGCCCTAAACTCTGCCAGAATGCCAACATCCCTCTTTGCCTAAGAAGCCCACTTTTCTTCTCCACTAGGTCCAAACATGGTTTTAATGTTTGCTTAGATTTATATCCATACCCTGTAAGACTGTACCTATGTAAAAGTCTATTTATCTAAGAAAGTACCTGCTTTCCTCTGTCCACAAACTAGAAAATTGATCTTTCAACTGATTTGCAAATTTTCTTGGGACCCTTTCCTCTAAAGAAATCTTACCCCCAAATCTACTATCTTAAATAGAAAAAGGCAAAGCACCTGTAATTTAAAATAGAGTGTCCTCCCCCAACCTCTCATGGCACCCTATTCATTCTGACCCCTTAGCAGACCCTAAGGGAATGACTCATTATCCCTAGGGCTCTGCCAGAGTACAGTGAAAAGGGTATAATGGAATGAAACCAGACAAACATAGATACATGTCAGGGAAGCAGTTGTGCATGAGGTAAAAGCATAACTGTAGAAATTTTAATTCCCAGCCCTTACTTCACCACTTTAAGCATCTAAAAATGGAATGATAGAGGCTTCCTGCCAAGATGGAGGTATATGTAGATACACTTCACATCCTCACACAACCAAAAAAAGAATAACAACCGATTTAAAAACAACCAGAAAATCGAACTCTATGGAAGTCCAACATTCATCCAGACTGGCAGGAGAGGTAGAGACAGGCAGCCATGGCAGAGAGGATGCACAAAAAGGAGATGGCTGGCAGACTGGGGCAGGTGAGTTGACAGCTGGCAGACTGGGCACTTCAACATTCGTGTGTGGATAAGTCGGGGGGAACAACTGGGGTGTGAGACAAATCGCACAACCCAAGGTTCCAGCATGGAGAAATAAAGCCTCAAAACCTCTGACTGTAAAAACATGTGGGAGTTGTGGCAACAACAGAAACTCCCAGTCTCACAGGAGAGTCCATTGGAGAGGCTCACAGGGTCCTAGAACATACACAAGTCCACTCACCCAGGAATCAGACCCGAAAGGGCACAATCCACTTGTGGGAACTGAGGGAAGTGACTAAAACCAGGGCAAGAGCCAAGCAAGTGGAACTGTTCCCTCTCTTACCCCTCCCTCATATACAGCACCGCAATGTAGCAGGTCACCCTGCTCTGGTGAGTACCTAAGGCTCCACCCCTTACAAGGTAACAGGTGCACTGAGGCAAAGAAATTTGGCCCATATGAAAGAAGAGATCAAAGCTCCAGAAAAAGAACTAAGCAACAAGGAGAGAGCCAACCTATCAGATGCAGAGTTCAAAATACTGGCAATCAGGATGCTCACAGAAATGATTCACTATGGATGCAAAATAGAGGAAGAAGTGAAGGCTATGCAAAGTGAAATAAAGGAAAATGTACAGGGAACCAACAGTGAAGGGAAGACAACTGGGACTGAAATCAACAATTTGGAGGAGAAGGAAGAAATAAAAATTCAACCAGAACAGAATGAAGAAACAAAAACTCAAAAACATGAGGAAAGGATTAGGAACTTCTGTGACAATTTTAAATGCCCCAACATCTGAAAGGTAGGATTGTGAGAAAGGAGAATTGGAAGAACAAGGAATTGAAAACTTATTTGAAAAAATAATGAAGCAGAACTTCCCTAATCTGGCAAAAGAAATAGACTTCCAGGAAGTCCAGGAAGCTCAGAAAGTCCCAAAGAAGTTGGATGCAAAGGAGCACACACCAAGGCACATCATAATTACATTACCCAACACTAAAGATGAGAGAATCTTAAAAGCAGCAAGAGGAAAGCAGAGTTAGCTACAAAGGAGTTCCCATAAGACTATGAGCTGATTTCTCAAAAGAAACCTTACAGAGATGGAAAGAAGTATTCAAATTCATGAAAAGCAAGGACCTACATCCCAGATTGCTCTCTCCAGCAAAGCTATCATTTAGAATGGAAGGGCAGATAAAGTGCTTCTCAGATAAGGTCAAGTTAAAGGAGTTCATCATCACCAAGCCCTTATTATATGAAATGTTAAAGGGACTTATGTAAGAAAAAGAGGATAAAAAACATGTACAGTAAAATGAGAGCAAACTCACAATTATTAACAACCATGCCTAAAACAAAAACAAAAACAAACTAAGCAAACAACTAGAACAGGAACAGAACCACAGAAATGGAAATCACATGGAGGGTTATCAACAGGGAAGTTGTAAGAGCAGAGAGGGGGAAAAGGTATGGTGAATAAGTAGTATAGATGTTAGGTAGAAAATGGACAGGGAGAGGGTAAGAATAGTATGGGAAATGTAGAAGCCAAGAATTTATCATTATGACACATAGACATGAGCTAAAGGTGAGGAATGTGGCTGGGAGAGGCTGTGCAGGGGAATGAAGGGGGGAAATGGGAAAACTGTAATAGCATAATCAATAAAATATATATAAATAAAAATTATAAAAATGGAATGATAGTACAGTAGTACCCCCTTATCCATGGGGCATAGGTTTCACACTCCAGTGGATGCCTAAAACCACGAATAGTGTCAATCCCTATATTTACTATGTTTTTCCCTCATACATACATACCTACATAAAGTTTAATTTATAAATTAGGTATAGTATGAGATTACTGACAATGACTAATAATAAAATAGGACAATTATAACAATATACTGTAATAAAAATTATATGAATGTGATCTGTCTCTAACCAATCTGATAACTGAGATAGCTACTAAGTGACTAATGGGTGGGTAGCACACATACAGCGTGGATATACTGAACAAAGGGATGATTCATATCCTGGGTAGGATAGTGCAAGATTTCATCACAGTACTCAGAACAGCACACAATTTAAAACTTATTATTTATTTCTGGAATTTTTCATTTAATATTTTCACACCACAGTTGACCACAGGTAACTGAAACCACAGAAAGTAAAACTATAGACAAAAGAGAACTATGATACCTTCCTCAAATAAATGTTGATAAAAGCACACAATGTAAAAAAACAATTTTTTCTTTAAGTTCTACAAAAGTTAGGTATTATTTACTACCTATCTGAAGGAATACCATTCTGTTTCGTATTTGTTTCTGGGCTGTTCTTGGGTCTTTTCAGGGTATTTTGCCCTGTCACCTGAGCCTGGGAACTGTCATTCATTCATTCATGATTTCATTCAGCAAATATTTGTTGAGATCAGCAACACATCTAACACATAGCCAGGCATTTTAGAGAGATTAGTGACTGAGAGAGACAAATCCTCACCTGCATGGGGCTTACATTGTAGTGGAGAGACATATAAGTAACAAAAAACATATAAAATCTAGGAAGAAGTACAGGGTACAATAAGATCACATAAAAGCACATAGATGGAGAGAAGATGACAGCTAGTGGCAAGTGGGGTTGGGAGTGGAGGTATTGAACAAAAAGGAAAAAGGACTCAGGGACATGGATAATGGTGTGGTGATTGATGGGGGTAAGGGGGTATGAGGGGACTAAATGGTACTGGAAAAATATAATAAAGATTAAGTCAAAAAATAAAAATAAAAAAGTAAAATGAATACCTGACCAAGGTAAGGACAGATAATTGGAGCACTTATTTCCCCAAAGAAATTATCACCCAAAATTAATCCTGAAGGATAAAGTAAAACTGAGAGAATAACAGAAAGGACACAGTGCTTTTAAGGAATTGGAAAAAAAAATATGTCTTATTTTAGCATAGTATGGGGTGGGGGGCATAGGGCAGATGATGGAGAAAAGAAGGCAAGTGGCAATACTAAAAAGACATACATTGCTTCTTTATACCTTCTGTTTCTATGTGAGCCTTCTTACCTTATAGTTTTGTTCCATCATCAAGTTACTAAACTACAAGGGAAAAACACAAATTGGGATGACTACCTAGTTCACGTAGATATCCCAGTGACCCTGTCCGTGTTGCCTCTCCCCTCCTTCTTTTAGTGAACCACTTCTCTTCCCCTCCACCCCTAGGCATGTAGCTGCTATTCTTTTTACATGATTCAATATCCCTGGCCATACTAGTGGCTGAGAAGTGAATGTCTGCTCCAAAACTTAGAATGGACAAAGTCTTATACTCCTGTCCACAGGAATTAGTCTGGTGCTAGGCACATAATGGAAGACAAATCAATGGGAGCTTTTCCTTGAGCTTTCTTGGACTAGAACTGGCAAGAACAGACCCTTTCCTCTCTGTTCAAAAAGCTTGATGAGAGCTCAGAGCTAAAGCAGCAAAATCTATCATCATATAGAGATCCCTATCTTCAGCATAATAGGACGAAGTCAGCAGAGAGAGAGAAACAGAGATGAGAAGCAGAGTCCTGATGGAATCTGGGTCTCTAGTTTTCACTCCCTAAATCCAATGAAGCTACACTAGTTCCCATCCTTCTCAAGTTCTGCTTGTTCAGCATTTTGTCCAAACCTGTGAGTTATAAGGTACCCTTCCTGGAAAATCCCTTTTAGCTAGTTTCACTTGGGTCTCTAATTGCTTGCGTGGCCTCTACTTGGCATGTTCTTCTCAAATGCTTTTATCAAAATGGTTATGGAATAGTCATGAGTATGTATCAATAGCTTATTTCTAACTTGCTCAAGCCTATTTGCCCCTTTCTTCAATTCATTTCTTTACAACTTTACCCATTTTCTCAGTTCTGAATATTTAGAAACCAGCAACAAAAACAAAATCAGGTTTCATAAAGGACTGAAAAGTGTCTCCTCAAATCTGCCTTCCTTACTACCCTCCTGAAGAAAATGAGTAAAATAAACCTTTTCAGAGAAGCTTTCCACATATATTCTAGTCCCTGGCTTAAATCACCTGAACCACTAAGTACTCTTCCTTAACTGGGTGTCCCGATTATGGAAGGAAGATGTCACTGAACAAAGGATACAACAAAGGTGTCCAATAAAGCCCAGTGTTGATTCATGTTCAACATGACAAACATAGAACTCATTGTCTCTTCTCCTAAACTAACTCCCTATCCCAGTTCCTTTATCTATTACCTTATCATTCTACTCACCCAGACCTGAGATTATAGAATTTGTCATTAATTTCCCTCTCTCTACCAGACCCTATAGCCAATGGATACTGATTCCTACCAGTATCCATTCTATCCAAATAATAGAATATTAGAATATTCTTTATTTTTTCATCCTTACCTGAGGATATTTTTTTATTGCTTTTAGAGAGAAAGGAAAGGAGAGAGGAAGGGGGAGAAACATCAATATGAGAGAGAAACATGAATGTGAGAGAGAAACATCAATTGGTTACCTTCCCCACACACCCAGACCAGGGATCATATGCACCCACACTGTGGATCAAACCACAACGTAGGTATGTGCCCTGACCAGGAATTGAACCCGCAACCCTTTGGTTAGAGAACAATGCTCCAACTAACTGAGCCACATTAGCCAGGGCTAGAAATTGTTTGAAATATCTTTTATAGAATCCTTTCTTCTCCACTGTCTTTTTTTTAAAGATTTTATTTATTTTTTAGAGAGGGAAAGGGAAGGAGAGAGGGAGAGAAACATCAATGTGTGGTTGCCTCTCAAGCACCCCCTATTTGGAACCTGGCCCACAACCCAGGCATGTGCCCTGACTAGAAATCGAACCTGCAACCCTTTGGTTCACAGGCTGTTGCTCAATCCACTGAGCCATACCAGCCAGGGCTCCTCTCCATTCTCAATGCCAGAACCTAAATCTAGGATCCCTCACTTCCTCCAAGACCAATCTCTTATATGGTTTCTCTGATGTCACATACTCTCCCCCCAGACCCAGCTGAAAGAACCAAGGATAAACACCTGGTCCAAGGACTGCAAATCTAAACTCTGGCCAGTGGCCTAAGACAGTGTCTGGTACAAAAGTATAAACTAGGACAATCCCATACTCTCTCAGGAATTTGACCTTAAAATATTAAAGGGAGAGGGGGACACTGGGGAGAAGGGAGGAGAACCAGAAGGGGAGGGAAGAGAGATGAAGCTGAAAGATTCCTAAAGAGGAGCCATGAGGAAGAGGGAAAAAGTAGAAAGCTGGTGCCTTGGTGGGTCTTCCAAACCAAAATTAAAAGAAAGCAAAAACAATGAGTAAAATAAAAGCTGGGAACTATAGAGAAGATAACCTGACCTACAGGGAAAGTTAAAGCAGGCAGTAGTAAGGACAGATAGAGCTGAATGGGTCATGTTCATGGTAGAACACTAGAGTGAAAAAGTCTCAGAATCCTACTGCTGGGGTCCCTGAAGCCGTCATTCATTAAGTACAGCTCACATGAAGTCCCACTGTACCTTAGTTCCTGATGTTTTTGTGGTCTAAAATATCTTTCTCCCATATAGCTTTTACACTATTCCCCATCCCTTTCCTTAGGATAATTTGAAAGATTCTGTATCCCTTGCAAACAGTAATGAAAACAGTTCAAGTCAAATGTTGTCTGGCTTCTGAGATTCTCATTATCTGGCCCCAAATGCCTGTCCAGCTTGTCAGTCCCACAACTCCTGAAACAAGAACTCTCCACTTCAGATATATCAATCTTCTTACTAGATCATCACTTCCTGACCCCATGCATATATACACTGCTGTCAATCCTGTCTCCATACCTTTGCTGGCCCTTCTGCCTCAAATGTACTCTCTTCTCTTCACCCAACCACACTCTATTCATCCTTTAAGCCCTGCATGCTCCAAGGAGACTTTCCTAGCTTTGCTAGTTCACATTACTTCTTCCTTTTTCCTGTTAAGCCCTATAGTCTGAATCACACAATTTAGCACCCCATTTTATGTTGACCTATATTTTTTCTCTACTTATTCCAGGTTTTTTATCTTTTCAATTAGCTCTTACTTGTGAGCTGCAGGAATATGTTTCATATTGTTTTCAAGTAACCCAGTGTATCATGAACATAGTAGATACAAGTATTTGTTGTTTGAATGGTATGTACAAGGACCAATAACAATCCAAGAGGTATATCTTGGAACCTGATTACTACAGAACAATCACTAATGAGAAGGATTTACTAATGGGGCCCATGCTGAGAGTGTGGTAGCTGAGACAATATCCCAAGAGAAGGGCTCTGTTCAAGGTAAGACTGCCCTCAGACCCACAGGCCTAGTGAGAGAACTACACTTTTCATTTCCTCTAGAGGACAGACAAAATAGTGAAGGCCTGAGCCCTGGAAATATAGCCTAATTGCCTGATAGCATGAGATTGTCTCAGTATACTCTAGGAAAAGCATATAACCCTGACCCTTTGCTCCCTTGGGTAACAAACACCTCTAGACATAGGCCAGGGAAATGCCAATATTTTTCTCCTTTCATCCTGGCAGCTTAGGTCCTGGGCTGCCCTACCATGGAATAAATACTCTGGTCCCTTCCTCTGTTGACAGCTGCCTTTTCAAGCTAAATTAAGCCACCTTTGGAAAATACCACCAATGTGGGACTTTAATTTTTTTTTATTGATTTTAGAGACAGAGAGGAAGGGAGGGAGGAAGGGAGGGGAAAGAGGGAGACAAAGAGGGAGAGAGAGGGAGAGAGACAGAGAGAGAGATAAGTAGTTGTTGTTCCACTTATTTACACATTCATTGGTTGATTCTTGTATGTGCCTGACCAGAGATCAAACCCACAACCTTGGCGTATCGGGATGATGCCCTAACCAGCTAAGCTACTCAGCCAGGGCCCAATGTGGAACTTTTTTTTTAAGATTTTATTTATTTATTTTTTAGAGAGGGAAGGGAGGGAGAAAGAGAGAGAGAGAGAAACATCAATGTGTGGTTGCTGGGGGCCATGGCCTGCAACCCAGGCATGTGCCCCGACTGGGAATCGAACCTGTGATGCTTTGATTCACAGCCTGCGCTCAATCCACTGAGCTACACCAGCCAGGCGCAATGTGGAACTTTTAAATGTCAAGAGATATTGAACACTCTTATGAGAACTTTGACTCAATTATAACATTTCATTACAAGAGGAGAGTGTGCATCTACCCTGTGTCCTTTCCAAAATTGATAAAGGACCCCTACATCACCACTGACTATTTTGACACTCCATTATGAGTCATAAAATATCTATTCAACACCCACTCCCTGAGCCCAGGGTATTATTTATCCAAAGGGTTTGGTAAGAGGTCTCAACTAAGTACAGGATAATCTGGTTCTGAGAACCATAGTAAAGAAAAGGGCAAGTTTTTTGTCATCCTTAGAAACTGATATGCAAAAAAATCTGACTAAAAACATGTGGGTGGGAAGGTACATGGTAAAGGAAATTTAAAGAAAACTTCTCCCATGTTACCCACTCAGAAGCTACTGCTGAGCTGTGCCTTTATTTCCTGATTTCTTGTTTTTGCTTATAGCAGATAGAAACTTGATGGTAATGATCTTAATCATCTCTGTCAGCCTTCCAAACTTAAGTGTATATAGGGGAGTAGACACTGTTCCTGTCTTCAGGTAGGAAACCAAGGTTCAAGAGAATGGGCTCCAGCAGCAGATAGACAATGCAGATGGTCCCCAAAGGCTGCTATGCATATATCTAGAACTGCCTCCAGATCTGGGATAGGGAAGTAATGTTAGTAAGGAGTCTAGACAGAGGTGCAGACATGACATCATGAACTGGAAAGTATGGATGAGACATGTTAACAGACTTAATGGGGATTTCTCCTTTACTTAGCTGGCCCAGGGTTTAAAATTCCAACATTAGAAGTTTAGTCAATTCATTCATTCAATCCTGTATTTGTTGCCTTTTCCCCTAAAGTCTTATTTACAAAAGCAAATTCCCATAGGAGGGGTTAAATGCAATCACTAACAGTTTAGTATAAATTAATCTGTCAAATTCTTTCACTAGGTATATATATAGAGATGAGATAAGCAGGAAAGGGAACAAAGTCCTATTTTCCTGCCTCCTACAAATGTATTCACCACCATCTCTGCCAACTCCTAAACATCAGAATAGGTGTCAGAGACAGAAAATCTCACTTTCAGTTTTTTCTGTGTCTGGTCAAGGGGCTTTCCAGTTACCTCAGTCCTTGTATGTTTGGAGGGATATTGATGGAAGGAAGTCCAGTTAAGACATCTTCACAGTACCACCTCTTTCCCCTCCAAACCCCACCATCATGGCCTTTCATGAAGATGACCTGAGTCACCATGACTTTATTTATATTCCCTCAGCCTAGACTGCTGAGTACCAGCTCATTGTCTCTGTACTAGCTTCCTTCTGCCTAGGATGCTATTCCTCCTGAAATTTACATAAATCACACGCTCTCTTCTCAAATGTGCTTCTCTGATCTAGCACATGTCTACACTAGCATATTGCCAATTTATTTTCTTTATAACACTGATAAGTACCTGATTTCATCTGATTATTTTTATTTACTTATTTAATGTTCTCTCCCCTCTGTATGACCAATTAGAATTGCATGATAATTTAAAGAGTAGTATCTGTCTTGTTCACATATGGGCCTAAGACAGTGCCTGGTCCATAAAAACACTCAGTAAATATTTGCTGAATAGATGAATGGATGGATAGATGGACAGATGAATGAATGAGTCCCTACTCTCAACCTGCAACCATAATTGGATAATTCCATAAACGCTCAGCATATGAAAACATGCTGCATATCTTATATCATCAGGGAAATGCAAATTAAAACAATTATGAGATAACACTACATATCTATAAAAATTGCTAAAATCTGCAACACTGACACCACCAAATGCTGGTGAGATTGTAGAGCAGCAGAAACTTTCATTCACTGCTAGTGGGAATGCTAAATAGTACAGCCACTTTAGAAGGTAGTTTGGCAGTTTCTTACAAAACAAAACATATTATGACTATATGATCCAGCAATTGTGCTCCTTGGTATTTGCCCAAAGGTGCACATGGATGTTTATAGGATATTTATTCATAATTGCAAAAACTTGGAAGCAACCAAGATGTCCTTCAGTAGTGAGTGGATACATAAACTATGGTATATCCAGACTACAGAATACTATTCAGCACTAAAAATAAATGAACTATGAAGCCATGAGAAAACATGGAGGAATGTTAAATGCACATTACTAAGTGAAAGAAGCCAATATGATATGCTACATATTGCATGATTCCAACTACATGACATTCTGGAAAACTATGGAGACAGTAAAAAGATCAGTGGTTGCCAAGTGGGCAGGGAGGGATGAACAGGTGAATCACAAGAAGATTTTTAGGACAATAAAAATACACTGTATGATACTATGGTGGATACATGTCATTATACATTTTTCCAAATGCATAGAATTTACAAAACCAAGAGTGAACCCTAATAGAAACTGGACTTTGAGTAATTATAACATGTCAATGTAGATACATCAATTATAATAGCTGTACCCCTCTGGTGGGGGAGGCTGTGCATGAGTGGAGGCAGGAGGTGTTTGGGAAGTCTCTGTACATTCCTCTCAATTTTGCTGTGAACCCAAAACTGCTCTAAAAATAAAATATTTTAACAGTGTATTATTCAAGATGGCCATCCCCAAAGAGACCCATCACTACCCTATTCACTAGTAGTAGAGGGAACAAGCACACTGGTGACTCTTAACACCCAACTCTCCTGTCATAACTAAGTGCTGTATGTCTAGCTATGACCTCCAAGGGAACAGAGCTGGAGTATATTCTACTTACTTTAAATACCCCTAACTATCATATCTAACAGAAAGAGTAAGCACTATATCATAGTGCTGACATTGAGTCAAAAATATAAATATAGTGGTGTCCTATCACAGCACTGGTTTTGGCCAGGACTCACATCTGGTTCATAGCCTCACTGTGCTACTTTAGACTCATTCAATATGTGGTTTTATGAAATCTGGTGATGCTAAGAACATAGGCAGGAAGACCCAGGGCAGAGAGCCAGGATCCAGAGAGCCAGCAATATGTCAAAGTGAGGGCTCTAGACTAAGCAATAGGTTAGTACCTGAGCAGGGAGGTTGTCAGGGGTCAAGTAGCACATGTGAACCCAAGGTTGAGGAGAACAATGGAACAGAAACTAGACAGGAGAGTGCAAAGCTGCAGGCTCTTGGATTTGACAGATCAATCAAACTGGTGCTCCAAGGCTGAACAAAGCAGTCAGGAATCAAAAGGACATGTGTGACAAAAAGAGGGAAAAGCCTCTATGAAAAAGACATATATATGTTCAGAATCCTGAAGACCTGGAGAAACCAAATGGTCAGGATAAAGTGAACACAAGAGAACATTGGAGGTTCCAGGCTCAAGGAGACCCAAATTCAGAGGCCAATCCCTATCCTGATTAGCAAGTTTCTTAGATGTTTCTTATGATGAAAGAATCCTGAATGAGGACGTAAGGAAGCGAATCAGCTTAACTTGAGGGAACATAACAGTCATGATGAAAAATGTGAATAAAGGCAAATTGTGTAAACTGTTCTGTTGGAAACCATCTAAACTCTGAATCCAGAGAAGCAGGTTGGGGAGGAGAACCTGGTAAAAAAATTTTGTCACAGAAACAAAAGCTACTACAGGTTAACATTTGACTGGGCTCCAAAGCAGGAGCCCTGTAGGGGAATGGCTCTGCCATGGCCCCCTGGTGATCTCATACACATCCACATAGGTCATGCAGACAAAGGCTCAAACTGCAGCCTGAGTTTTTTGGAGTGCTTTATGATCCTCCTGGAACATGAGAGGATAGGAGGCCTGTAAGGACCTGTTATAGGGCTTTCTCCCACTCACTCCTCCTACCTCCCATGGGAGGCTCTCATTAGGTAGTTTCTTATCACATCCTGGGTTCTAATGAGGTATAGGATTTTCTGCCCTTCCCTTTCAGACTATAAAACTGCTGTAGTATAAAATATGTAAATATAAATTTATAAAATGCAAACTTGATATAAACACAAATTAATATAAAATATATTCTGCAGTTTTAAACATAAAACTATTTAGTGGCATCCTAGATTGGGCTTCTCAGCAATAGGGTGTCCCAAAACTCACAGGGAAGCCATAGAGCCCCTTTTGTTTCCACAGCATCCTTTCTAGTGTGTGAGACAAGGACCACGGGGAGTTGATACTTTCAGCTTATTCTTCTTTTCACTGTCTATGTAAGTATTAAACTGTCTAAATCTAAAAGTGACTCATTATACCAATTGAATCAGTCAGGCCTAGGCCTTGGCCTTGGCTTTGTCCTTGCCTTGTGTTATATGTATGAGATTGACAGGCCTCAAGCAGAATGAAAGGCACTCTTCTCATCTGTACTACAATGTTTATTGAGTAGGACTTCCCTGCTGGGTAATTTGGGTTAAAACATTCAGATATGTGTGAATCCCCTATGAAGAAAACCTAATGCAGTCCAATCCCACTGCTGAGAACTTACTGAACCAGGTCCCTGCTGACACACATGTACTTTAAAGCTATTGGCTATTTGC
Organism: Tonatia bakeri; assembly: GCA_004024845.1. Taxonomy (NCBI): domain Eukaryota; kingdom Metazoa; phylum Chordata; class Mammalia; order Chiroptera; family Phyllostomidae; genus Tonatia; species Tonatia bakeri. The sequence goes on from PVIA01007502.1 coordinate 13,096, forward strand.
TATGGGGAAACAGGGCCTCCCAGCAATGGAGTCCCACAAGGCCACAACCATTGTTCTTACAGAATCACAACAGTTCATTTTGTCCACGCTCTAATTTCAGGCAAGTCTCTAATTCACTCACCTCAGTCCAATGAGGACACAGGCATTTGCAAAGAGTTCTAGAAAAAGAGCTACCACCTGCTCTATCAAATACTGCAATCTTTGATCTACCAGTACATACTTAAGTCTTATGAGATCTGTCCAGAAAAAGTCCAGCTGTTGTTAATATAATGAGAACAGTTTGCACAACATCAATGTAACCTGGCAGCCAAGGACAGTGGACTGGAATGTGCACAAATGAACATTGACGACTTCACTGTACTAGTCAGTGGAGGTGGTAGACACCGTTGAGTGAGCATGTGTACTGTGTGGATGTCACATTCAAAATGACTGAGTGAATAGAGCACCAAATCTGCATCAAATTCTGTGTTAAGCTTAAGCATTCCTCCATGAAAACTATTTGGATGATTCAGAAGGCCACAGCTATGGGCAACTGGTGATTGGCAGCTTCATCACAACAATGCACCTGCCCATGCATCATGTCTTGTGTAGAGGTTTTTGGTGAAACATAAAATCACGCAGGTGACTCAGCCTAGACCTGGCACCCTGTGACTTCTGGCTTTATCCAAAAACCAAAATCACCTTTGAAAGGGAAGAAATTTCAGACCCTGGATGAGATTCAGGAAAATACAACAGGGCAGCTGATGGCAATTGGGAGAACTGTGTGAGGTCCCAAGGTGCCTGCTTTGAAGGGGAATGAGGCATCATTGCCCTGTGTACAATGTTTCTTGTATCTTCTTAAATAAATGTCTCTATTTTTCATAATACATGGCTGTATATCTTCTGGACAGACCTCATATATAATTCTCACACTACAATGGTAACCATCAAAGTCCCTCCTTGTCCCCATAAAGGCAGCAAGCCCACAGGGAGGTTAGGATTCATAGCACAGTTCTTGACCCCAGGAATTTACATTCCAAAAGGAAAGTCAAATTAAGCCACAAAAACCATCACTTAGTTACAGAAGTGAAGGAGAGAAGAAATATTTGCTTCTAATTTGGGGGCTTAAGGATGACATTATGGAGGATATGGCATTTTAGTTGGGCCTAGAAAAAAAAACAGATAAAATTTCAATAATTAGAGAAGAGAAGATGATTGAGCAAAGAGGAAAAACAAAAAGACCCTGTAATATAGATAATTCTGGGAACCAAAGAGAATATTTTTTATTCTAATTATTTTTTTCAGAGTGATTTGAGATAAACTTTGCACCTATGAAATATGGACAGGATACTGTAAGCAAGGAGAAAACAAGATAAAGCTCTAGAATTTAAAATATGATTGTGAATAGTAAGTGGAAATAAAAGGCATTCTGTAATTCAAAAATATATATAATTGTCAAAACAAGAGGGAATAGATAGTGAGTAAATGTAAGAACAACCCAGTCACTAGAAATATGCAACAGTTTAACAGAGAAGAGAGAAAAAAGAGCAGGCAGACAATTAGAATAGTTATAACAATAAAATTAACAGCAGCAGCTATGGTTACCTAAGTCCTACAAAGTGTGAGTTGCTTTACACACATTACCTCATTTAATCCTTACAAAGCATGACAAGGTAAGTACTGTTATTAAGAAACTGAGACTCAGAAATAAAAGATTTCCTCATGTCAAACAGGTAGCAAGTGGCTGAGTGTCTGAACCTAAAACTGTTGTCTTTAACCCTCTCCTTTGTAGGAAGGCAGTGAGGAGAGGAAGAAGTTGAAGATGCCAGACTAGAACCTGATATATATGAGACAAAGGTCCTTCAGGAGTTGGGAAGAGATAAGGCCTCAGGAACAAGTTGGGAAGTGGCAAGATAATGGAAAATGAGCCTGCAAAAGGGTGCAGGGCCTTTCTTCCTTTAAGACTACAAATACTAAGGAGACCCAGGGAGGCTGAGCCAAAACGAAGTGGGAGCAGACATGCATCAACAGAACCTTGAAACCAGTGGCAAGCCTGCTCCAACAGCAAGCTGCTTATATCTGATGACTCGTTCCCCAGGACAAGACCAGCTCTTGGCCACCAGCCACTAAGGAGACTGCAGCAGGGCACTGCTCTGCACTGGTAGGTGTTGTCACATCTGAACCCCCTCCATTGGCCTCCAGGAGGAGTGGCCAAAGTCAAAAACCACCTCTGATTTTTTGTCACTAAACCATTTTATTCCTTTTGGCCAACTGCAGGGCAAAAACATCAGAGCAAACCAAGGAGTGGTAATTGCAATTCCAAATCATTCTGCAGAATGCTTTCTAGATGCATCTGAGCTGGCTGCCTATGAAGGGCAAGAGAGACACTAAAAACTGACTACCCAGTCATTAGAAAATTGTACAAGAGTAGTAGCCCCGCAAATCAGAATTCCAAAACCCCAAAGCAGATGGCCTTTTCAAATAGCTAAGTGGATTTTATCACTAGCTTTAGTCTGAATTCACTGCACATTTCCTCCTTAATACAGGATGTGATAAGAAACCAACATAACAGGAATTTATCTCTGGATTCCTAGCAGGTGAACATCTCTGAGTTCAACAGAAGGAACTGGAACCTAATTACATCACCTCTTTTCAAGCCTTCCGGTATAAGTGTAAAATGAAAGAAAACTGTAAGAGGCTGTTCAGCACAGCTACAATGTGATCACATTTTCTTTTTAAAAATGACATACCAAGTAATTGCCATTTTTAGAAAATGATCTGAAATCAGAGCAAGTGTCACTTTGTAGTAAAAAACTAGAGACCTTGTTTTGAAAGCTTTGGAACATGGGCCCCAAAGGGCAGTATTTCCTTGCTATATTTGATTAATATTATACAAAGCAGAGGACAGGAAGGCTGGTGTAGAAAAAACAAAAGCACCTTTGTGAAGAAAAACAAGTATGGCCTTCAGGGAGCTATGCACATGTTTAACTTTGTGTTTTAAACTTCTCAGCAGGCTGCAGATCTATAAAGGGAATCACTGAGAGTGAAGATAACGGTGACTTACCCAGAGCATCAGGCTGTTTTCCGCAAGATGGGGCGAGAAGTGAGAAAGCAAATCTTTGCTTCAGTTACACAAACTCCCTCTCCTTTGCAGAGAAACTTAAGAGCTGAAATGAAGCCAGACGCTAATGCAGGAGCCTCCGCAAATAACCCTGTGCTTGTCAAACACTGACATCTACTGGTCAGTTCTAAAATGTTACTTTATTTCTGAATGTAATCTATTGCAGCACCAAATAAATTCCCCGGCGCTTTTTTTGCCCTTTGGAAAATAATTAACTGTAATTTAATTTTTATTTTTGCAAAATATACAGAGTTATTTCATTCATATTCTTATTTTAAAAGTTACAATAAATGTTATTAATCTCATTAAATAGGGCTGGGCGGGTGTGAGATAAAAAGCCAATCTCTAATCCAAATTTGCTGTGTATAATAATTATCTCTCATATCCATACAACACTAATAGGTTTCGAAAGCATGGCCATTTATATTATCTCATTAGACATTCAACAACCCTGTGAGATGGGAAGATCAGGATCATCCTATTTTACAGGAAAGGACACAAAGGCCCAGAAAATCTAGTTAATACATCCAAGGTCATAGAACAAGTCAGAGGGGATGTTTGTTCCAGAAAAAAATGTTTTTCCCATTTATAGCATATTGCCCTTAGTAGAAACAAATTACTCTCAGCTGATGAGTGTTAAGGGAAAAGGCAAATGGGGACACACAAACATCCCCCTTGCTTTTGCTCTGTACTATTAAAGTGCTGACATTAACTAATGAGCAGAGGGAGAAAGCCACTGTGGATGATAACTGCACTCCATTTTAGTAAATCAATAAAGACTTGGCTAAAGCTAATGGACCCACTGGGCATTATTAACCTTCCCCTTCAGCATACCATAACCAGCCCCACAATGAAGGGCAGGAGTTGATCTTTAAAATCACACTGGACTATCATCCAAAGAGAGTAAAAGTGGGTTACCTTATGCTCAGATGTACCCACCTTCCCCCAACCAAGGCACAGAGCTGCATCCTGATAATGCTAAGCTTCCTAATTATCATCAGGACTAGAGGTACACAGGAAACCTTAGGAGAAGGGAGGCACACCTAAGGGCAGGGTGAATGGATTATAAACTAATAAATATCTCTCTTCTGTGGGCAACTTACCAAAGGTATCAGAACTTTAAACCAGGACTTTTTTTTACAGGATAATTAGCTGAGACTCTACTAGAGACATCAAATGGTGGAGGTTGGACCATAAGTGAGCACTTCATAAATTTTCCCTGTAATGAAGATATTACCATGAGATTCTTAAAGAGGCCTGTGGCCAAACATGTACCATAGCATTATTGCTTTGCTAAAAGAGGATCTCAAGTATGTTGTGTGGTGGAGATGGTGGAGAGTAAGACAGACCAGTCAACCAGAAAACAGAGGAGTGCAAATCAACCCTCAGGGTTTAGATAGCTCTGTCCCAAAGCATCTCCGTCTCTAGTAAACCAAGGCATTGACTTCTACCATTAATGTACCTTTTCTATATTTTATTTATTTTTAGAGAGAGGGGAAAGGACAGAGAAAGAGAAGGAGACAAACATCAATGTGTGGTTGCCTCTCAATCGCCATCTACTGGGGACCTGGCCTACAACCCAGTCATGTGCCCTGACTGGGAATCAAACCAGCAACTCTCTGGTTCGCAGGCAGGCACTCAGTCCACTGAACCACACCAGCAAAAGCCGTTAATGTCCCTTTTCAATGGCAAGTTAAAAGGGAATGATATGGCATATCAACATTCTTTTTTTTCCATTGGTAAGATAAATTTTACTGTGACTTTCTTAGCTTGATAATATTAAAAATTCATCTATTGAATATTCCTTTTTTTATTGTTGTTCAACTACACTTGTCCCCATTTTCCTGCCACCTCTCTCCCCCACCCCCTCCTCCCACACTCAATCCTACCTCCCCCATGGGCTATGTCCATGGGTCCTTTATGCATGCTCATTGACAACCCTTCCCATTCTTTCCCCCGCTATCCACCTCTCTACTCCCCTCTGGTCACTGTCAGTTTGTTCTTTATTTCCATGTCTCTGGTTCTGTTTTGCTTGCTTCTTTGTTTTGTTGATTAGGTTCCACTTACAGGTGAGATCATATGGTATTTGTCTTTCACTGCCTGACTTAATTCACTTAGCATAATGCTCTCCAGTTCTATCTATGCTGTTGTTGTGAAGGGCTGTCGCAAAAAGTAGGGGCTCCTTCCTCCTTTCTGCTGCATACTATTCCATTATGTAAATGTATCACAGTTTTTTCATCCATTCATTTACTGATGGGCACTTAGGCTGTTTCTAGCACTTGGCTATTGTAAATAATGCAGTTATGAACACAGTGGTGCATAGGTTCTTTTGCTTTGGTGATTCAGGATTCCTTATTTTTTAATATTTTATTTATTTATTTTTAGAAAGAGAGGAAGGGAGGGAGAAAGAGAAACATCAATGTGTGGTTGCCTTTCACGTGCCCCCTACTGGGGACCTGGCCTGCAGCCTAGGCATGTGCCCTGACTGGAAATCGAACCAGTGACCCTTTGGTTCACAGGACAACACTCAATCCACTGAATCACACCAGCCAGGGATAGATTCCACATTGTTTAAGTGGTGGGACTAAAATTTAAACCCAGGTCTGTCCAATTTCAGGGCCTATTCCCTTAACCTCTTTATCAGCAGTTCTCAAATGCAGTCCTTGGACCAACAGCAGTAGCTGCTGGAACAAAGTTCTCAGCCCTCTCCCCAAACCTTCCACCAATAGACCCACTAAAACAAAACTCTGTAGTTGAGACCCAGCCCTCTGTACTTTAACAAGCCACACAGATGATTCTGATACATGTGACAATTTGAGAACCATTCAAGATGATACTGCTTATCTCTGAAATGTAGTTGAAAGTATAGAATATTCAGCTCTCACACACACACACACACACACACACACACACACACACACACACATCCACTACCCAATCAGGATACCACTTGATTTCTTGCCATTTGCCATTTTCTGATGGAGTACGAGAAGGTAATTCAATTTGATCATGGGCTTGGATTAATTTTGAATGTTTTGGTATCATTCCTTTGTCCAAGCAAAACTCCAAGGTGCAATTCAATAAAAGTAGATCCACTTTTCAGATGCAGAAATCAAACACATTTGAGCCATTGGATAACTGACAAAACACCTCAGTCTTTTAATCCATTCTCCTTCTTCCAAAAAGGTACACATAACCAATTTCAGGCTGGCAAATGATGATCTCCTTAGAAATAAAAAAATATATCTGGAGATTGAGAAAGAAATTAAGAAAGAAAAAATAAATTGAGATTTGGACTACAAAGTTGTAGTCCTTCAGCCCAGGCTTGATTTGACCTCTTTCACTTGCTTGCTTCCCCTATGCTATCCCCCTATAATCTTTCTACCAAAAGGACCCAGTTCAGCATTTTCCAAACTGTATGTGTGCCTTAAGACCCTAATGCTATGAGATGCTTTTCAGGAAAAGGGTTAGAGAGTCTAATCATATTAGCTTGTATTTATTGATAATTTCCTAACAACCAAGAATGAATATATATATCAACTGCTCTATGAGATAGGTATTACCATTATCATCCCCCATTTCATGGATAAAAACAAATGGGGCACAAAAAGATGAAATAAACTTTTCCAAGTTCCTATAACTAGCAAGGGACAGATCCCAGCTGCATTCTCAACCCAGAAAGTCTGTTGCCAGAGGTCCCCACTCAGCACCTTGGTTTACTGCCTTTCTTTGAGGAATTCTTCATATTTCATCTATTATTTTCCCCCTCTCAAAGTCTCCATACATGTGAGCCCACTGGGAAGGCCTTCAGTAGGGAAATATACTTACACTGTATCACCCATTATCTCCTAAACTTACTTGATCAAGGAAGCCTTTCTTGTATACCACCTACTAAACTTCCCCAAGGGAAAAGGGAACCCTCATGCACTGTTGGTGGCATTGTAAACTGGTACCATCACTAATGAAAACAGCATGGACATGCCTCAAAATATTAAAAATAGATCTACAACAAAGAAATTCCACTTCTGCGTACTTATCCAAAGAAATTGAAAACACTAATTTGCAAAGATATATGCACCCCTATGTTCACTGCAGCATTATTTACAATACCCAACATATGGAAGCAACCTAGGTGTCCACTGATAAATGAATACATAAAGAAGACATGATATACACATACAAGATGGAATATTACTCAGCAATAAAAAATAATTAAATCTTGCCACTTGCTACAACACGAATGGAACTATGGAGTATTGTGTTAAGTAAAAAACATCAGACAGAGAAAGACAAATACCAAATGATCTCACTTACATGTGGAATCTAAAAAAGCAAAACAAACCAAACTAAGTAAAAAGAGACTCACAGAAACAGAAAAAAAACTGATGATTGCCAGAGGAATGGGTGAAAAAAGTGAAGGGGAATAAAAAAAAAATAGTGTTTTTAGCAACTAATTAATGTGAGATTAGAAAAGTTATTGTTATATTTTTAAAAAACTCTCATTTCATACTCTCTCATTATTAAAATTACTATGCTTTTTAAAGAAACAATGGCTTACTTCCTCTCATTAATTACATAAAGAAACAAACTTCTCCAGAACAAAAGGTGTATGTGTGTATGTTTGTGTATGTTAGAACAGTGCCTGGAACAGAATAAGCACTCTATAAGTATTTACTCTTGCTGCTGGTGGTGGTGTCATTCTTGACATGTACTTAATGCCTTTACCACATCTTTGGCTAACCTTGAAGGACAAGAAAGGTGATTAGATCATTGTGAAGGAAAGAAGCTTATTTTATTTCTTTCAGAGTAGGCATATTAATTAGTATCACTAACAGCAAAGGCATCATGCCACCCTCTTAGCCCTAGCATGGGCAACCCTTTGTAAGAGGGGAGCACAATCATGCCACCCATTGTAAGACAAATGACTAGCAGTCTCTGTGTATATAGTTAATGTTGGCAGTTTCCTCTACGCTGGCCCCATCTACCCTACCCCTACATCTGAGAAGCTCCAAATGCTTACAAACCTCACTCAAATCATCCTGTAAGTTTTAACCTATTCCCTGGAGTTATCCCTAAATGGTCAGATAGAGATTTGGAGTCACAGTTGAAACCTCTTTATAATCTCTGTTCTTTCAGGAATTCTGCTCAATAGCACAGAAAATTGAACTTGTGGGGTGTTGGAGGAAGTAGGTAGGAGTCTACCTCTGACAATTAGTACTTCTCATATCAAGAAATGGGAGCAGGAAGGGCTCCAGGCTACAGGGTAAATTGCTCTCTGAGTTTTGGTATCATGTTACTAATCTGTAATTACCCAAACTATACCAAGCTAGAGGTAAAAGAAAAAACAAGATTATTAATTAATGGTCATAAACAGCCTTTCTCTGGTTTTCGCCCAAACATAGGCCATCCATTTATTTCTCACACTCCCTAGTGGTTTCAAGTCTGCTTCTGAGCCTTATGGACTTCCTAGGCCTACACTACCTGTAGAAGTGATACCACAGGCACCTAATCAGTGCTGCCAGTGCTCACCTTCTGAGGGCATTGACGTTTATAACTAAGGATATTGCTGCCTTCTGTTCCCAAAGCCTCCAGAGCCACATTAAGCTACTGATGCTGCCTTGTGCTGCTCTTGAAACAAAATGGCATCAGGTGCTCTGCTGTGCCAGTTACTGGAGGCTGGGGAGCATCTTTAGCTATGTGCTGCCCCTTGTGTCACTGAGCCAAGAGCCGAAACTGATTTCTGTTCCCTGATAACTCCATGTGCCTTTGGCTATAGCCATTACCTTTGTCTATGTTCTCAGCTAACTCTCAATTGGGTAGACATAAAAATCATCCTGCCTTGTCTTCCTTTGAATGCCTCACAGAGATCTTTAGAGAAACTACTGTTTTTCCTGCATGTATTTTGTTTTGAATTTTAGCATCTCTCAACCTTTGTGTCTATTTGGACACAAATCTCTGGAGAGCTATCCTAAAGCCGGATGGCAGGTAATAGACTGTACTCATACTTGCCCCAACCCTCTAACAACTTAGGCTCTGTTATTGAACCAGCATGTGTATTGTACATGGCATTCTTTCTCATGAGTCTCCTTGGTAGTCCATGGGAGAGTGGATGGGTATCCCCTTTAAAGCATGCCCAAAAATATCTGAGTCCTAGTGGAGAACCTATCCTAGGCTTTCACTAGGCTCTCTTCCACAACAGATTTTATTCACAGCACATCAGTCTTGCAAACGAATTCAAAAGACCATAGGAAGATGCATTGGACTAGGCAGAAAATGAACAGAATTCAAATTCCAGTTCTATCATTTATCAACCATATGAGCCCTAGGCAGGCCATTTAACCTCCATCTACTGGGATAATAATAACTTCCCTGACTGCCTCCAGACTTGTCCATGCAAGAAGTATCTATTGAGCTTCTTTCTAAAACATAGAAAACACATTGCCAGGCCTGTTGGTGATACTAAGAAATGTCACAGATTTTGCTAGCTAACAGTATACAAACTAACAATATTTTTAGAAAATATTAGTTGAGTTCTTATTAATTATCCTGTACTTTTACATGTTACTGTATTCCTCACAAAAACACTATAAGATGAGCATAATTAAACCCATTTTACAAATAAGGAAAAATTCAGTAAGTATCATAGCTTTATTCAAATCACACATCTAGTAAGTGGTGGATCTGGAATTCAAATTAAGGTCTATCTGATGCCAGAATGTGATTTTTCCCCCACCAGACCATACTGCCTCATGTATATAAATAGCCATAATACAAGATAGGAAGTCATTCATCTCATGAGGCATAGATGAAGTGCTTGGATTCAAATGAGATGCCTATGAAAGTATTTTATAAAAAGTCAAGCTGACACAATTGCTAGGTGTTTCTGTTATTGCCATTAGGGTAAATGCTCTATAAAATATGCTAGCTGCAAAATTCCATCTGTAAATAGAAGTTAACCAAGCCTTGTAGAGGCATAAAAGAAAGGAGTATTTAATTTCACCTGCAACAGATCATTGGAAAGCAACTGGTGCCTCAAATTTAATCACTATTCTAAATAGTCCAGCATCTGTATATAGGTGTGGGTAACCTATGTGAACAGATCAAGAGCCCCCAGAGCTCAATCATAGTAATCAAGCAGAATGAAAATGATCTCAGAATATCACAACATGCTGAATGATCCTCCCGAGAGAACATAATTGGACTGGTTATTAAGATCACTTGGTGAAGCATCCTTGTTAAGGATGTGTGCACCAATGTGACTACTATGAGCAAGACTATTTACCTCCACAGGGTGTAAGGAATTGGTTTTTCAATTTGGACTGACAGAGAAGCTTTTGCTTGAGTACAAGGTCTAATAAACATAGTTTACATATACTGAGCACCTATTATATATGAGTGCAGTGGTCCCCAACCTTTCTGGCACCAGACACCACTTCATGGAGGACAATTTTTCCACTGACCAGAGTGAGAGTGAGAAGACAGGAAGTACAGCTCAGGCCAGGAAGGGGGCTGGGACACAGGATGCAGAGCTCATGTGGTAACGCAACACAGTCCAGGATGGGAAGGAGGGAGGTGGGAGACCTTTACGTTAGAGTATATCCTAAGTCAGGAGTGTCAAACTCATCTTCATCAGGGGCCACATCAGCCTTGTGGTTGCTTTCAAAGGGCTGAAACAATATTAGCTGTACAAATGTAACTACTTCTTAACTGTTAAGGAGTTGAAATTATATTCAGTCCTTTGAAGGCAACCATGAGGTTGATATGTCCCCGGTGAAAATGAGTGACACCCCTGTCCTAATTAATCATATTGCAATGAAGAAGCCAGTTGTATTTGTCTGATTAAAAATATAAGTTTTGAAGTAATCCAAGCCACTATTTGTTTTACCTTGGACAAGTTAGTTTCTCTGAGATTCAGTTTCCTAATCTGTAAAACAAAGATCACAATGCCTACCTCAGAGTTTTCATGAAGATTAAATAAGCTAATGAATTTAATACAGTAAAACAATTAATATAATACTTAGCACAAATAAAATGTTCATTAAATAACATTATTGTTGTTCATGTTAGATTTTTCTATTGAAAGTCCAGCAGGGATCAGTCTTTTGAATTCTAGGAAACAAATAATACTAGAGTGTACAGCAAAGTGGGAATAGAGGGAGCATTCCTCAACATAACAAAGGCTATATACAACATACCTACAGCCAACATCATACTCACTTGACAAAAACTAAAAGCTTTCCCACTAAGATGAGGAACAAAGCAAGGATACCCACTTTCACCACTCCTACTCAACATAGGATTAGAAGTCCTATCCACAGCAACCAGACAAGAAAAAGAAATTTAAAAGGTATCCAAATTGGAAAGGACAAAGCAAAACTGCCATTGTTTGCAGATGACATGATAGTGCACATAGAAAATCCCATACACTCCACCAAAAAAACAATTCAACCTAGTAAGTGAATTTGGCAAAACAGCAGGATACAAAGTCAATATTCAGAAATCAAAGGCATTTTTGTATACCAAATATGAAATATCAGAAACAGAAATCAGGGGAAAAAAACCATTTGATATAGCAATAAGAAAAATAAAGTGCCTAGGAATAAACCTAACCAAGGAGGTAAAAGAACTGTAGTCAGAAAACTACACAACACTGAAGAAAGAAATCAAGGAAGACACAAACAAATGGAAACATGTATCATGCTCATGGACTGGAAGAATTAACATAATCAAAATGGCCATACTACCCAAAGCAATGTATAGATTCAACACGATCCCTATTAAAGTACCAATGACATATTTCACAGATATAGAACAAACATTTCTAAAATTTATATGGAACCATAAATGACCCTGAATAACTGCAGCAATTTTGAGAAAGAAGAACAAAGTATGAGGGATCACAATACCTGATACCAAACTCTATTACAAGGCCACTGTAATCAAAACAGCCTGTTATTGGCATAAAAACAGACACATAGACCAATGGAACAGAACAGAGAGCCCAGAAATAAACCCAAGTCTCTGTGGTCAATTAATATTTGACAAAGGGGACAAAAGCATAAAATAGAGTAAAAATAGCCTCTTTGACAAATGGTGTTGGGAGAACTGGACAGCTACATCCAAAAAAATGAAACTCAATCGCCAACTTACACCATACACAAAAATAAATTCAAGGTGGATAAAAGACTTAAATATAAGTTGTGACACCATAAAAGTCCTAGAGGAAAACATAGGCAGAAAAATCTCACACATTCCACACCGTGATATTTTCACCAATATGTTCCCTAGATCAAGGGACATAAGGGAAAGAATAAACAAATGGATCTCATCAAATTAAAAAGCTTCTGCATGGGACTTCTGGCCAAGGTGGAGGCATAGGTAGACACACTGTGCTTCCTTGCACAACCAAAATAAGGACAACAACAATTTTAAAACAAAAAACAATCAGAACTGACAGAAAATTGTACTGTATGGAAGTCCAACAACCAAGGAGTTAAAGAAGACATTCATCCAGATCTATAGGAGGGGCGGAGTTGGGCAACTGGGGCAGAGAAATCAAGGCAAGGCGATGGCTGGTGGATCGGGGTGCACAAGGGGGTGGCTGGCAGACAAGGGGAGGTGATGGATTGTGGAACGGGATGCACAAGGCTGCAGCTGGCCAGCAAGGCAGTGGCTGGCCAACCAGGCAGTCCCACATGTAGATAAACCAGATGAAACAAATGGGGAGCAAGACAAACCCCACAACCCAGGGTCACAGTGTGGGGAAATAAATCCTCAAACCACTAATTGAAAACACCTGTGGGGATGGAGGCCGCAGCGGGGGAAATACCCAGACTCATGGGAAAGGTCATTGGAGAGAACCACAGAGTCCTAGAAGGTACACAAACCCACCCACATGGGAATCAGCACCAGAAGGGCCCAATTTGCTTGTGGAAAGCAGGTGAAGTGACTGAAATCTGGCAGGGAGCAGAACAAGCACCATTGTTCCCTCTCAGACACCTGCCCTACATACAGTGTCACAACCCAGACACGTGGGTTACTCTGCCATGTTAAACACCTAAGGCTCCATCCCTCACTATGTAACAGCAGTGTCAAGACAAAAAAAAATGGCTGAAATGAAAGAGCAGATCAAAGCTCCAGAAAAAATACAACTAAGCAATGAAGACATAGGCAACCTATCAGATGCACAGTTCAAAGCACTGGTGATCAGTATGCTCACACAATTGGTTGAATTTGTCACAAATTAGGTGAAAAAACGAAGGCTCTGCTAAGTGAAATAAAGGAAAATGTACAAGCAACCAATAGTGATGGGAAGGAAACTGGGACTCAAATCAATGGAGTGGACCAGAAGGAAGAAAGAAACATCCAATCAGAAAAGAATGAAGAAAGAAGAATTCAAAAAAAAAATGGAGAGGCTGAGGAACCTCCAGGACATCTTTAAATGTTCCAACATCTGGATTACAGAGATACCAGAAGGAGAAGGGGAAGAGCAACAAGTGGAAAAGTTATTTGAAGAAATAATGAAGGAGAACTTCCCTAATCTGGCAAAGAAAATAGACTTCCAGGAAGTCCAGGAAGCTCAGAGAGTCCCAAGGAAGTTGGATGCAAGAAGGAACAAATGAAGGCACATCATAATTACATTACCCAAGATTAAAGATAAGGAGAGAATCTTAAAAGCAGCAAGAGAAAAGGAGACAGTTACCTACAAAGGAGTTCCCATAAGATTGACAGCTGATTTCTCAAAAGAGACCTTGCAGGCAAGAAGGGGCTGGAAAGAAGTACTCCAAGTCCTGAAAGGCAAGGACCTACATCCAAGATTGCTCTATCCAGCAAAGATTTCATTTAGAATGGAAGAGCAGATAAAGTGCTTCTCAGCTAAGGTCAAGTTCAAGGAGTTCATCATCACCAAGCCCTTATTATATGAAATGTTAAAGGGATTTATCTAAGAAGATAAAAAACTATGAACAGTAAAATGACAGCAAACTCACAATGATTAACAACCACACCTAAAACAAGACCAAAAGCAAATTAATCAAACAACTAGAACAGGAACAGGACCACAGAAATGGAGATCACATGAAGGGTTATCAACAGGGGAGTGGGAGGAGGAGAGAGGGGGAAAAGGTCCAGAGTATATGCAGCATAGATGGTAGGTAGAAAATAGACAGGGGGAGAGTAAGAATAGTATGGGAAAAGTAGAAGCTAAAGAACTGATATGTATGACCCATGGGCATGAACTAAAGGGGGGGGGGGATGTGGGTAGGAGGGTGTGTGCATTGTGGAGGGGAATAAAGGGGGGGGAATGGGACAATAGCAATAGCATGATCAATAAAATATATTTTAAAAAAAGATTAAATGAAAAAATAAATAGGTTAAAAGCTTCTGCATGGCTAAAGTGAACAACAATAAAATTAAAAGAGAACCAACTCTTTGGTAAACCTATTTGCCAATGATACCTTTGACAAGGGTCTGATCTCCAAAATATATAAAGAACTCACACCACTCCACTCCAGGGAGACAAAAAAAAAATTAAAAAATGGGCAAAAGTCTTGAACAGACACTTCTCCAAGGAGGACATGCAGAGGGCCCAGAGACATATGAAAAGATGCTCAGCATCACTAGCCATCAGAGAGATGCAGATTAAAACCACAATGAGATACCACTTCACGCCAGTGAGAATGGCCATCATAAACAAATCAACAAACAATAAGTGCTGGAGAAGCTGTAGAGAAAAGGGAACCCTAGTGCACTGTTGGTGGGAATGCAGACTGGTGCAGCCACTGTGGAAAACAGTGTGGAATTTCCTCAGAAAACTAAAAATGGAACTGCCTTTTGACCCAGCAATTCCACTGCTGGCATTATATCCTAGGAACCCTGAAACACCAATCCAAAAGAACCTATGCACCCCAATGTTCATAGCAGCACAATTTACAATAGCCAAGTGCTAGAAGCAATCTAAGTGCCCACCAGTAAATGAATGTATCGAAAAACTGTGGTATATTTACACGATGGAATGCTACACAGCAGAAAGAAAAAAGGAACTCCTACCCTTGGAGACAGCATGGATGGAACTGGAGAGCATTGTGCTAAGTGAAATAAGCCAGGTGGTGAAAGACAAATACCATATGACCTCACCTTTAAGTGGAACCTAATAAACAAAACAAACAAGCAAGCAAAATATAACAAGAGACGTTGAAATTAAGAATAATCTGACAGTAACCAGAGGGGAGGTGGGTGAGGATAATGGGGGAGAGGGTTTTCAGCAACAAGTATAAAGAATACATGGACAAAACCAAGGTAGGGTGGCAGCAGGGGAGGGAGGTGGGGAAGGCTGTGGTGGTGGGGGAGTGGTGGGGGTATATGCAGACAACTGTACTTGAACTACAATAAAATAATTTTTAAAAATGTATTGGCTAAGAAGGGGAATATGGAAAAGTGTGTTATGGCAAGACATTAACAGCATTTTGTGCTTTCTCTCCATTGAACCTCACTGATAAAGTAAGAAATATTTATAGAAATTTAGGACAGTCTCCAGGCAAGTAATTATACAGTCTGAATTTATCAATTTGAAAGAGGAAAAGTAATGTTTTTAACCCATAAATGTAAACATTGGAAAGAATTTGTAGGCATGTTGTATTAACAACTTATTTATTTAAGTGAGTTGAATTGTCTCAGAATCTACTGACAAATATTTTTTTTCAAGGAAAAATGTTTTTCTCTCATTATTGTTCTCTTTAAGTAGCTGCCTGGGCTATATTCTAATTTTGTAAGATTTGTATCTTCTTACAATAATAATAGTTCCTAACATTTTTAAAACATTTCAATAAAATAGGCACTGTGTTGAAGGAAAAAATATAATACTAGAGTGTAAATTCCAGGCATATTGGTTATCTAAAGCATTAAAAATCACCCCCAAATTTAGCAGCTCACCACAACACATTATCTCAGAGCTTTTATGGGTTAAGAATCTGGGCATAGGTACACTGGGCTCTCTGCTTTAGGAGCTCTCACAGGCTATATAATTAAGGTGTTAATCAGGGCTGGGGTATCATCTCAAGGCTCAGTGAAGGGAGCATCCCCTTCCATGTTCATTAATGTGGTTGTTGGCAGGATTCAGGTCCTCACAGGATATCAGCCCAAGGTCCAGCACTAGTAATTGGCTGCTTGCTACCTCAGTTCCTTGTCAATTGGGCCTCTCCAACACAGCATCTTGCTTCCTCAAAGCCAGCAGGAAGACAGTCACCTAGCAAGATGAAAGTCCCAGTCTTATACCTTATCACAGGAGTGATATTCCACCATTTTTGCTATGATCTATTCTTTTTCCAATTATAGTTGACATACAATATTAGTTTATATTACTTTCAGATGTACAACATAGTGGTCAGACACTTACATAATTTACAAGGTGCTCTCCCTGATAATTCTAGTACTCACCTGACACTATACATAGTTATTACAATATTATTGACTATATTCCCTATGCTGTACTTCACATTCCCATGACCATTTTATAACTATCAATCTATACTTCTTAATGCCTTCACCCTTTTCACCCAGCCCCCCTCCCAGAGACTCCCTCCCATCTGGCAATCATCAGTTTGTTCTCTGTATCTATAGTCTGTTTTCATTTTGTTTGTTCATTTATTTTGTTCTTTAGATTCCACACATAAGTGAAATCATATGGCATTTGTCTTTCTCTGTCTGACTTATTTCACTTAGCATAATTAGGTCCATCCATGCTGCCGCAAATGGTAAGATTTCATTCCTTTTTATGGCCGAGTAATATTCTATCATATATATGGACTACCATATTTTTATCCACTCATCTACTGATGGACACTTGGGTTACTTCCATCTTGGTTATTATAAATAATGCTGCAATAAACATAGGGGTGCATATATTCTTTCAAATTAGTGGTTTGGATTTCTTCAGATATATCCCCAGAAGTGGAATTACTAGGTCATAGGTGATTCCATTTTTAATTTTTTAAGGAAACTTCACACTGTTTTTCATAGTGACTACACCAATTTACAATCCCACCAACAGTGCATCAGGGTTCCCTTTTCTTCATATGCAAGCCAGAATTTGTTATCTCTTGTCTTTTTGGTGATGGCCATTCTAAGAGGCATGAGGAGATATTTCATTGTAGTTTTAATTTTCATTTCTCTGGTAATGAGTTATGTTGAGCATATTTTTATATGCCTATTGGCCTCTTTGGAAGAATGTCTACTTGGGTGGGTCCTCTTGCCCATTTTTTAATTGGAGTATTTGGGTTTTTTGGTGTTAAGTTGTATGAGTTCTTTATAAATGTTGGGTATTAACCCCTTAACATATGTATCATTGGTGATATCTTCCCTCATTCAGTAGGTTGTATTTTCATCTTGTTGAGGGTTTCCTTTGCTGTGCAAAAATGTTTTAGTTTGATAGAGTCCCATTTGTTTATTTTTTCTTTTCTTTTGTTTCCCTTGCCTAAGAAGATGTATCCAAAAAAAATATTGCTAAGATAAATGTCTGAGATTTTACTGCCTATGTTTTCTTCCAGGAGTTTTATGGTTTTGAGTCTTACATTTAAGTCTTTAATCCATTTTGAGTTTATTCTTGTATATGGTGTAAGAAGGTGGTCTAAGTTTGGGGGGGTTTATTTTTATATATCTGTCCAGTTTTCCCAAAGCCATTTATTGACTAGACTGCCTTTACCCCATTGTATATCCTTGCCTCCTTTGTGACATATTAATTGATCACATTGGTGTGGGTTTATTTCTGGGTTCTCTATTCTGTTCTATTTATCTATATGCCTGTTTTTATGCCAGTACCAGGCTGTTTTGATTACAGTGGCCTTGTAGTATAGTTTGATATCAAGTAATATGATACCTCCAACTTTGTCCTTGTGCCAGTATCATGCTGTTTTGATTACTATGACCTTGTAGTATGGTTTGATATCAGAAAGTATGATACCTCCAACTTTGTTATTCTTTCCCAAAGTTGCTATGGCTATTTGGGGTCTTTTGTGGTTGCATGTACTGTAAATTTTGGATTATTTGTTCTACTTCTGTGAAAAATGCCATTGTTGTTTTGATAGGTAGGGACTCTACTGAATCTATAAATTTTGGGGGTAGTATGGACATTGTAACAATGTTAATTCTTCCTATCTATGGGCACAGTATATGCTTTGATTTATTTTTATCTTTTTCAATTTCTTTCTTCAATATCTTATAATTTTCTGAATACAACTATTTTACATCCTTGGTTAAATTTATTCATAGGTATTTTGATGCAATTGGAAGTGGGATTTTTTCTTAATTTCTCTGTCTATATTCTATTCTTTAGAAGCAAGTCACCAGATTCTAGCTTCTGCTCAAAGAGGATTACACAAAATAAACACTAGGAGGTGGGGATAATTGGATGCCATCCTAGAGGTTTGCCTTTGAAAGGCTTTGGAGTATAAAATTAAGATTCAAAGTGAATCATGAACATAAGTACAGGCTATTAGGGGAACAATTGCTAAGGAAAGATATTCCTATGTGTATTGGAGGTTTTGTTTCCCTCAACGATAATAAAAGGATTATTTCCTTTGATGAGTGTTTAGTTTGCTTAAATTCATTTTATAATAAAAAGATTTTAATTATGATAATACCCATTTTAGAGATAATAAACTATGGCATGGAATCCAAGTCTGCTCAACTACAAATCTATGCTTTTTCTGCTCCACCAAGTTGCCTTCCACATTTATCAAATTAGTGTGATTTGTTCCAGTGCAGTGTTCATGTTTTATTTTTATTCAATGCTTTACTTTTTACTATAAACACATATACCCTGTCTTCATCTCCCATACCCATAATCCTTGTCATAAACTTTATTGCTTCTAATACTGATACTAGTTGTCATTTAGAAATTTAATACCAATTCTTTATATAACTCACAGTAAAACATCTTTTTAAAGAAATGAGTGATATTTTGTTTGTGTTCCTGTTGTCTTCGGGTGTTAGGTGGTATTTTATTAGTGTTTCTCTGAAAGTAATAATACTAGTAAGGATTTATTTTTGTACTATGCTTGTCATACCAGTAATCTTTGCCAGTGTGCATAAAGCTAGATTTTTAGCATGATTCAAAATTTGCACACATTAAGAGCTCAGAGCACCTAGAAAGCAAAAGTGGAGAACAAAAAGAGTTTGAAGGAGAATGCGGGAAACTAAAATCCGTCCCTTGCCCCCACTGACCCTGTTCATAGTGAGGAACCACAGATATGGCCTCTCTGAGAGACAGGAGAGAGGCAAAGAGAGTTCTTAGCGGTATAGAAATACCTCCCTCTTAAGCTGCTACCAAATATCCTTCAGGTGACTGAGCTACCAGAGCTGGGAAGGGGAGATAGAAAGCAGGTTAGTTATGAAAGAACTAACTTTCCCATTATAGTCAGGCAAAGGAGAATCCATGCCCATTGCAAGCAAATATTTAAGTGATCTCACTCTGCAACTTCCCTTCACACTGTTTTTAGTCACTTTCTGTGTGTCCCCACCACAGAAAGGACAGATGCACACACACATCCTGGTCCCCCACATTTCCCCTGGTTTCACTCTTCCATCAATATGACTTTCAACAAACCAGTGCAACTACAAAGAAATACCATAGCTATGGGTTTATATTTGCATACAGAATCTGAATCAGTTGAATTTCTTTGTACACACACACCCCCTACATCTCCTATAGGCATATCTCATTTTTCACAAAAAGCTACTACTGAAAATTTAGTAAATATCAAAATTTTATAAATGAATGTCATTAAACTCTAAGTTAAATGACTTTCCTAAATCACTTTCGAATGAACAAATATTTATTAGTATAAACATAATTTTCATTGATAGTGAGCACAAAAGCAAATAAAGCATGGATGAAAGTATTTTACAAACTGTAAAATATGAACAAATATTACTTATCATCATTGGTCACTAAGCAGGTAGGGGTGATAATGGATACAATTCAAAGGGCTCTACTGTAAATCATTTTTATAACATGATTAATCATTCCTTAATGTAAATATTTATGCAAATGGGTTAGAATACATTGGATTACAATGTAAGACTTTTTACATTGGAGAAAATCTACTTAAATTAGACTGTGATTTTTCTTAATTTCTATTATACCTAAATTGTATTATAAATTATTTTGAAAGCAATAATGGGTATGGCATTAAAATACAGAGTACTGAATAAGAAAAGGTTTTGATTCCTCTCTGTCATTAGCTGGCTACTTTTCATTGCTCCAGTTTCCTCATATGTATTTTTTAAAGTGTCCATAATACCACCCTGCCTATTTAATATTGTTGCTGGAAGTCAGAAAATGCAGTAGGAAATGTTAAAGGGTGAATAAGTGCTGATGGAAAGAGACTTGATTTGGGGTGGTGAACACACAGAACAATGTACAGATGATGTGTTGTGGAACCATGCACCTGAAACTTGTATAATTTTATTAACAAACATCAACCCAATAAAAAAGAGAAAATAAAATAGTATATGTGAAGACAAAATTTCACATATAAACCATAAGGCAGCATAGTAGGCAGAATACTAAGACAATCTTCAAGATTCAGTCCCCTGGTATACATACACCTTTTCACAGTTATTCAATGAAGTACATACCTAGGTGCTTTTTTATCTCAAATAAGGAGATTATTTGAATGGACCTGACCTATCACATTAGCCCTTTTGTCATTGTTGTGGTTCCCTAAGCCTTTATCTCTTTATTTTTTATTAAATTATAACTAACATATATCATTTTTATTTTATTATACTAGTTTCAACATAATGATTAGATATTTATATACATAACAAAGTAATCACCATGATACATCTAGTAACCATCAGTCACCATACAAAGTTATGATACTATTGACTATTCTTTATGCTGTATATTACATCCCATGACTTATTTTATAACAGAAAGTTTCATGTGGGCCCTTTAAATCTAAGATTTAAATACAAGAACTTGACACACAGTTGCTGTCATGAAGATGGTGGGAGCAATATGACAAAGAACATGGGTGTCCTCTATTTATTCAGAGCAGCCCCCAGATGGCAGCCAGCAAGGAAATTGGTACCTCAGTGCTACAAAAGCAAGAACCTGAATTCTTCCAACAACCTGAAGGGGCTGGGAAGCAGGTTCTTTTTCAGAGCCTCCACATGAGAACTCAG
Organism: Tonatia bakeri; assembly: GCA_004024845.1. Taxonomy (NCBI): domain Eukaryota; kingdom Metazoa; phylum Chordata; class Mammalia; order Chiroptera; family Phyllostomidae; genus Tonatia; species Tonatia bakeri. Next base: position 34,382 of record PVIA01007502.1, read on the forward strand.
CCTGGTTGACACCTTAATTTCAGCCTGGTGAGATTCTAAACAGAGGAGCTGGCTAAGCCACACTGCATCCAGACTTCTGACCTAAAGACTGTGAGCTAATAAATGGGTCTTGTTTTTTTGACACTAAGTTTTGGTAATCTGTTATACAACAATAGAAAACTCTTACAAGTGCAAATAGCTCCCTAAAATTATTTTCTGCCACCCATAGATAGTAACAAAGATACTGAATTTGAAGTTAGAAGATCTGGGATTAAATTCTATACTTACCATTGGCTGTGTAACTGTGTATAGTCTTTAAATTCTGAATCTTTTCTTCGTTTGTGACACAGGGACAATAACCCATATTTCCCAGAATTGTTTTTTGGATTCAGTGAGGTAATATGAAAACCTGCTAGCATCACGCATGACACATAATGGGTGCTATATAAATTATATCAACATTTTATAAACTTATATATTCATTTATCATACCCACCTTGTTCTAGGTATCATGCTATCTACTTGGGATACAAAGCTATTTAAGACATGGTCCATGCCCTCAAGGAGTTTAAAGTATAATAACAGATTTCTGGCCAAGATGGAGGCATTGGTGGATATACTGTGCCTCCTCACACAACCAAAAGAAGGACAACAACAAATTAAAAAAAAAAACTACTAGAACTGTATGGAAGTCTGACAACTAAGAAGCTAAAGAAGAAACATCCATCCAGACTGGTAGGATGGGAAGAGGCAGGCAGCCAGCATGGAGAGGATGCGCGGCAAGGCAGTAGCTAATGGACTAGGGAGGCAAGGCGGCGGCAGGCAGACTGTGTGCTCCCACATTCCATGTGGATAAGCCAGGAGGAACAACCAGGAATGAGACAGACTGCACAACCCAGCATTCGAGCACGGGGAAATTAAAGTCTCAAATTCCCTGGCTATAAAAACCTGTGGGGATTGTGGTGGGAGGAGAAACTCCCAGCCTCACAAGAGAGTTCCTGGGAGAGACACACAGGGTCCTAGAACATACACAAACCCACCCACCCAGGAATCAGCACCAGAAGGGCCCAATTTGCTTGTGGGAAGTGGGGGAAGTGACTGAAAGCAGGGTGAGAGCCAAGCAAGCAGCATTGTTTCCTTTCTGACCCGTCCCCCACAGATACCACCATGACACAGTGACATGGATTGCCTTGCCCTGATGAATATCTAAGGATCCACACCTTACAATGTAACAGGTACTCCAACACAAATAAATATGACCCAAATGAAAGAACATATCAAAACTCCAGAAAAAGAGCTAAGCAACAAGAAGATAGGCAACCTATCTGATGCACAGTTCAAAACACTAATAATCAGAATGCTCACAGAAATGATTGAGTGGTCACAAAATAGAGGAAAAAGTAAAGGCCATGTGAAGTGAAATCAAGGAAAATGTACAGGGAACCAACAGTGAAGGGAAGAAAAATGGGACTCAAATCAATGATTTGGAGCAGAAGGAAGAAATAAACATTCAAACAGAATAGAATGAAGAAACAAGAATTCAAAAAAAAAATAAGGAGAGGCTTAGGAACCTCTAGGACAACTTTAAGTGTCCCAATATCCAAATCATAGTAGTACCAGAAGGAGAAGAGGAAGAGCAAGAAATTAAAAACTTATTTGAAAAAAATAATTAAGGCAAATTTTCCCAATCTGGTGAAGGAAATATACTTTCAGGAAGTCCAGGAAGCTCAGAAAGTCCCAGAGAAATTGGACTCAAGGAGGAACACACCAAGGCACATCATAATTAAATTACCCAAGATTAAAGATAAAAAGAGAATGTTACAAGCAGCAAGAGAAAAGGAAACAGATTCCCATAAGACTATCGGCTGATTTCCCAAAAGAAAACTTACAAGCAAGAAAGGGCTGGAAAGAAGTACTCAAACAGATAAAAGGCAAGGTCCTACAACCTAGATTACTCTATCCAGCAAAGCTATCATTTAGAATGGAAAGGCAGATAAAGTGCTTCCCAGATAAGGTGAAGTTAAAGGAGTTCATCATCACCAAGTGCTTATTATATGAAATGTTAAAGGGATTTATCTAAGAAAAAGAAGATCAAAACTATGAACAGTAAAATGACAACAGACTCACAACTATCAACAACTAAACCTAAAAAGAAAACCAAAAACAGAAACAAACTAAGCAAGCAACTACAACAGGAACAGAATCACAGAAATGGAGATCATATGGAAGGTTATCAGTGGGGAAGGAAAGGGGAGAGAATGGGGGAAAAGGTACATGGAATAAGAAGCACAAATGGTAGGTACAAAATGGGGGGGGGTTATGAATACTATAAGAAATGGAGAAGCCAAAGAACTTATATGTACAACCCATGGACATGAACTAAGTTTCAGGGGAAGGCTGGAGGGAGGGGGTGCAGGGTGAGGGGACAAAGGGGAGAAAAATAGGGACAACTGTAATAGCATAATCAATAAAATATATTTTAAAAATTTAAAAAATGTAATGATACTATAGTAGTCCCTCCTTATCCATGGGACATAGACCCCATGGATAAGATGCCAGTGGATGCCTGAAACCATAGATAGTGCCAAATCCTATATATACTATGTTTTTACCTCATACATACATACCTATGATAAAGTTTAATTTATAAACTAAATATAGTCTGAGATTAACAACAATCACTAATAATAAAATAGGACAATTATAACAGATACAGGGGAAAAATCTTACATTTCCAGCACATGTAAGTAATATGGACTGAGATTCTTATCTATTACATTTGCTTCCAGTTGAGGCTCTTCATGAAGGAAGGAATCTGATTGTCCAAGCTCATATTACATGCTAGGCCATGGGGTCAGAGACCAGTGAGAAATTTGCTGTCCTTAAAGGGTCAGGTGCTCATCCTGGTCCAATAAGGAGAAGCAGGTCTGAAGTTTATTAGTAAAGGTGGGTGACTATTTTAAAAGGAATCTGTGGCTTAAGATAAAATAGTTTAATAGTTATTTCTCACTCATGCCATAGACTAGCATGAATTATAGTGTGAGGTGGGAAGAAGAGCTCACTTCAGGCAGTCATTAATATATCCAGGCTCTTTCCACTATGCAGACCTGCCATATTTTAGGGCCTGAGTTTTCCACTGGATCCTCTTTATCCAGCAGGGAGATGAATAGAGGGTATACAGAAGGTCATGAGAGATGCTTTAATATGCCAGGACTAGAAGTGGCACTCATCATTTCAGGTCACACTCCATTGGCAAGGACTGTGACACAGCCCACTTAGAGCAAGGAGGCAGAGCAAGGCAGTCTGGTGGTATACTCAGGAAGAAGAGGACAAGAATATTAGGAAGCCCTTGTGGTTTCAACCAGGTAGTGAGGACAAGCTAGGTAGTGGAACTTATTGTCCCTTCTACTTCTCTACAAGGCTTTGCACAGTGCTTTTCACTAAGTAGGCATTAAGATGATCAAAACTTGTATTAGTAAGTTTCCTGGAGTAATATCTGTTTTTAGAGCAGAAGTTGCCAGAATACATGACTAAGGCTATGGAGAATACAGGAATAGATGAAGTTCCTCACACTAAAACTTGACTAACAAAAGGTTTTAGACAAAAGCAGAAAAGCTTGAGAAAGTCACTTTGAAAGCTGTAATTATGTATGCTGATTACAGCCATAATAAGCCATAAAGCTTGGAATTTCACACTGTGCAGAAGCCTCCAGATATGGAGCATTCTTGAATATAATGTTTTTTTCTAACCAAAAAGTGAGAAGCCAGCCAGCCACAAGCCAACTGAATAAACCAGAGTCCTCTGGACACGTTTACTCTTGCAGACAGAAACATTCAACAAACACCATAGAGATGCAAAGCCCCAACATTTCAAAGTGCAAAATATCTACAAAACATATCTACAATACAAATGTGGGTGACTTATTCTGTAAATTAAGTCCTGCTTTGGCCTCTAGCCTGATTCCACCAGTCTCTGAGCACCCCCTGAAACTCAGAGCTGGATTGAAATGTACTCAGCAATGTACTGAGGCTGTTCTTCAGGGGAAAAGCTGGAGAAGCAGGCGGCAGTGGTCTCCTGGGATGAATTCAAGACACCTGACAGTTGCATGGAGGAAGAACTGACCCCAAGGATGTGCACTGGTGTTTTCGACTGATGGAGGCAGGACAACTCTGGCAGCCCTTTAAAAAGCTCCCTATGCAGTTAGTTGGCTCAGGATGCAGGACCTGCATCACAGATTGACTCCTCCCTATGCCTAATTGTTTTCTCCCTCTCCTTTTCATGAGTGTTGATCCAAAGGGCACTTCTAATAAACATTGTGAACACTAAAAAACAAATCCTACTTTAAGAAAAATAAAATAAACCATTTCCAGAAAAATATGAAAATACATAAGACATATACGCAAAGGAGTTGCAAACTGAGGAATTCATGCAATTGTTTTTTCCTGTTTGCCATGAATGTTTAAAAACTTAAGTGTTCTCTGAGAAGGGAGAAGAATATTAGCAATACTATTTTGTACCTTTTCATGTACAAATATCCTCTTCCTTTACGTTTTTAGATTCTAATTTGAAAATCAACTTTAACAATTGCATTTTCACAATAACCCGGGTTTTTTGAACTATAAGGCACTCCCCCCCCAAAAAAAAAGTTTGGGAGGAAAATGGGCGTGCGTCTTATAGTCCGAATATAGCTTACCTGGCTCACTGTGTGTGTGTGTGGGGGGCAGCCTATGTTATTTATGTTATTAAATGTTTTACCATATTTTTTGCTTCAAATTTTTTCCCCTATTTTCCTCCTCTAAAACCTAGGTGCCAATGGAATTCTATACAGCAGAAAGAAAGAAGGAGTTCCTACCCTTTACAACATCATGGATGCAATTGGAAAGCATTATGTTAAGCGAAATAAGCCAGGCAGTGAAAGATAAATACCATATGATCTCACCTTTAACAGGAACCTAAACAACAAAACAAAGGAACAAGCAAAATATAGTCAAAGACACTGCATTAGAGGACAGGCAGAAAGTGACCAGAGGAGAGAGAAGAGGGAATTTCAGGGGAAAAGGGGAAGGGTTTGCAGGAACAAAGCTAAAAGACACATGGATAAAAACTAGGGGGAGGGTGGTAATGGGAGAGAAGATGGGAGGGGGGGGTGGGCTTGACTGGGAATAAAGGGGACAAAACTGTACTTGAACAATCATTAAAATAAAAAACAAACAAACAAAAAAAACTAGGTGCATCTTATGGTCCGGTGCATCTTACCATTCGAAAAATTCGGTAGGTATACATGGTCAGCTCAGAAAGGTAAGTTAGCCAGAAAATTCCATTCCTTGAGCATTTTGTCTGAAAGAAGCTTTGCTACTAAAGCTTATTAAATCAATAAGTAATAAAATTGAAGCAACTTGACTGCACACAGCCCTGATTGATCTACAAATCTAAATGTCTTCTGAAGTACGAATTGCTTGCTATTTTATCTTTGGATGAATATTGCTGCTAGTCATTAACTTAGCCTCTCAATGGTTTCATTCATTTTCCATAGGAAACTCTGTGAACCCCCAAATACTAAGAGAAAACTAGGAGAATTTGTATTCACAGGCTTCTAGGGACTATCTGATGATCACCATGGAGGTTATCTTCACGTTGAATGGCTTTTTGGCCAAAGCCTACTACTCACCCAGCCCAAGTCCTTCTAGGACAAGAGGCTAGTCTCCTCCTGATGAGGATAAGCATCCACTCTATCATAAATGTGGCCTTGTCCAGTTTTAAGGTCACAGCTAATCTCCTTCCTGCCTGTTTAGAGTATTTGCTCAACAACTGAAATGTTACTTTTAGTAATTTAAGAATAGATCTTCCTTATAGTCTACAGAGCAAGGTCCCTCAATAATATTCCTACTGAGCATTCTAAAAAGTATATCTCTTCTTTCATCTAAACCTTTCATTCATTCAAAATCTATATTGACTGCACCTAAATTGCAGTGGAGTGTATACTGTTACTATTTTGGATGAAAGATCTATTAAACAAATAAACAGTATAAGTAAGGTAGATGTGAGGCTTCGTGAGCTCCAGTTTACAAACCCTCTCAACAAATGTCATTTTATCCTCATAACCACCTTATCAAACAAGTTTTATTGTGCCTGTTTTACAGACTAGGAAACTGGAGCTCAGGTAGGTAAGGTGACTTGCTCCAGGTTATACGGATTAGGTTGAGTTGCAAATAAGGGTACAGACATCATCTTCATCATCATATTATAAACAATAATAGCATTTAACTCCTGGCCAGGTAGCTCAGTTGGTTAGAACATCATCCCGATACATCAAGGTTGCAGGTTCAATCTCTGATCAGGGCACATACAAGAATCAACCAATAAGTGCATAAATAAGTGGAATAACAAATCAATGTCTCTCTCTCCCCCTACCCCATCCCTCCCTCCCTCCCTTCCTTTCACTCTTTCAAAAATCAATCAAAAAATTTTAAAAGATTTTAATAATAGCATTAAATATCTATTAGCCAATGATAATATAACAGGTATTATGTTAACTGTTTTACATGCATCATTACATGTCATTGATATAAACAGCCTATAGATTAGGTATTATCATTTCCATTTACAGATGAAAAATAGTATCTCAGAAAAATAAAGCAACTTGCCCAAGACCATGCAGGTAATAAATCTTGGGATAAGTTTAATTTGTCTAAGAAGATAAACTGCATTTTAGAAATGTGACAAATTCATTTTTTAAACATAGTTATCAACAAATAATAACTCTTACCTATTCATTATAAAAATTGGGGAGGTACTATAGTTGGAATATTATTAATCATCTGACTTACCATAAGGTAAAAACGAATTGTCCTGACCAGATGCTACAGTTGAATGGAGCATCATCCGTATATCAAAAGGTTGTGGGTTTGATTCCCTGGTCAGGGCATATACCTAGGCTGTAGGTTCAATTCCTGGTCGGGGCACATATGGGAGGAAACCAATCAATGTTTATCTTTCACATCAGTGTTTCTTTCTCTCTCTCTAAAATCAACAAACATATCCTTGGATGAGAATTTTTATTTTTTAAATATATTTTATTGATTATACTATTACAGTTGTCCCATGTTACCCCTTTATTCCCCTCCAGCTGCACACGCCCTCGCACCCGCATCCCCACACTTTAGTTTATGTCCATGGGTTGTACATATAACTTCTTTGGCTTCTATATTTCCTATACTATTCTTTTCTTTTTAAATATAGTTTATTGATTATGCTATTACAGTTGTCCCATTTTCCCCCTTCACACCCTCTCCCACTCACATTTCCCCCTTTAGTTCATTCATGTGCATGTGTCATAAGTTCTTTAGCTTCTACATTTCCCGTACTATCCTTACTCTCCCCCTGTCTATTTTCTACCTACCATCTATGCTACTTATTCTCTGTACCTTTTCCCCCTCTCTCCTCTTCCCCCCACTCCCCTGTTGATAACCCTTCATGTGATCTCCATTTCTGTGGTTCTGTTCCTGTTCCAGTTGTTTGCTTAATTTGCTTTTGGTCTTGTTTTAGGTGTGATTGTTAATCATTGTGAGTTTGCTGTCATTTTACCATACATGTTTTTTATCTTCTTTTTCTTAGACAAGTCCCTTTAACATTTCATATAATAAGGGCTTGGTGGTGATGAATTCCTTTAACTTGACCTTATCTGGGAAGCATTTTCTCTGCCCTTCCATTCTAAATGATAGCTTTACTAGATAGAGCAATCTTGGATAGCTTGGTGGTGATGAATTCCTTTAACTTGACCTTATCTGGGAAGCATTTTCTCTGTCCTTCCATTCTAAATGATAGCTTTGCTAGATAGAGCAATCTTGGATGTAGGTCCTTGATTTTCATGACGTGGAATACTTCTTTCCAGCCCCTTCTTGCCTGCAAGGTCTCTTTTGAGGAATCAGCTGATAGTCTGATGGGAACTCCTTTGTAGGTAACTGTCTCCTTATCTCTTGCTGCTTCTAGGATACTCTCCTTCATTTTAATCTTGGGTAATGTACTTATGATGTGCCTTCATTTGTTCCTCCTTGTGTCCAACCTCTTTGGGACTCTCTGAGCTTCCTGGACTTCCTGGAAGTCTATTTCCTTTGCCAGATTGGGGAAGTTCTCCTTTATTATTTGTTCAAATAACTTTTCTACTTGTTGCTCTTCCTCTTCTCCTTCTGGTACCTCTATAATTCAGATGTTGGAACATTTAAAGATGTCCTGGAGGTTCCTAAGCCTCTCCTCATTTTTTTGAATTCTTATTTCTTCATTCCTTTCTGATTGGATGTTTCTTTCTTCCTTCTGGTCCTCTCCATTGATTTGAGTCCCAGTTTCCTTCCCATCACTATTGGTTGCCTATACATTTTCCTTTATTTCACTTAGCAAAGCCTTCATTTTTTCACCTAATTTGTGACCAAATTCAACCAATTCTGTGAGCGTCCTGATCAACAGTGCTTTGAACTGTGCATCTGATAGGTTGGCTATCTCTTCGTCGCTTAGTTGTATTTTTTCTAGAGCTTTGATCTGTTCTTTCATTTGGACCATATATTTTGTCTTGGGTCTGTTATGTAGTAAGAGGAGGAGCCTTAGGTGTTCTTAACCTCTTCCTATTTTCTACGTACCATTTATGCTACTTATTCCCTATACCTTTTTCTCCCATTATCCCCTTCTCCCCGCCCAACTGATAACCCGCCATGTGATCTCCATTTCTGTGATTCTGTTCCTGTTCTAGTTGTTTAGTTCATTTTCTTTTGTTTTGTTTTTCAGGTTTGGTTGTTGATACTTGTGAGTTTGTTGTCATTTTACTGGTCATATTTTTGATCTTCTTCTTTTTCCTACATAAGTCCCTTTAACATTTCATATCATAAGGGCTTCATGATGATGAATTCCTTTATCTTGACCTTATCTGGGAAGCATTTTCTCTGCCCTTCCATTCTAAATGATAGCTTTGCTAGATAGAGCAATCTTGGATGTAGGTCCTTGACTTTGATGATGTGGAATACTTCTTTCCAGCCCCTTCTTGCCTGCAAGATCTCTTTTCAGAAATCAGCTGATAGTCTGGTGGGAACTTCTTTGTAGGTAACTGTCTCCTTTTCTCTTGCTGCTTTTAACAACTTAAGGACCACTCACAAGTTTTCTTGTGTTTCACAAGCCTCAATCCACAAGCAAAAATGAAGTATAAACAGTTTCTGCTATCAGAAGAGTCTCACAACAATGGGAAGACAAAGAAACAATTCCTAAATGAAAGGAAAGGAGGAAGCCTCAGAAAGTATGCTAAATGAAATAGAGGCAACTCAACTATCAGATATTGAGTTCAAAGCAATGATTGTCAGGAAGCTCAATGAGCTCACAATGAGCTACCAGAAACTACAGGGAAGCTACAATGAGCTCACTGAAAACTATATCAACATGAAAAAGGAAACAGAAACTATCAATAAAGGCCAAGAGGAAATGAAGAACAGTTTCTGCTGTCGGTGGCAAGAGACTGGATAATGGATGACAATAATGAAGGTTCTCCAGAACCAGAGACAAATCTGTCTAGCCCTTTCCCTGGTGGTGCCAGGAGAGCACCTTGTGAAGATCCACCCAAAAGGTTGTCAGGTAATATGAAGCAGCATGAACCTACGTGTATTCCAGTGAGTGGAAAGAAAAAATTTCCTAGGAGAGCCTGCAGAGTTTGTGCTGCCCATGGAAAAAGAAGCAAATCTAGATACTTATGTAAATTTTGTTTGGTCCCTCTTCATAGAGGAAAATGTTTTATGCAGTACCATATGTTAAAAAAGTACTAGGAAGTTTAATTGTTTAATTAGTTGTTTAATTGTTTTTGTAAATAAAAATGTTACAATTATTGAAAAGCAACACCTAAAGTGCATTATGATCTGTAGTTATGATGATTTAAATAACGTGCAGTTTGCCCAAAAATGTGCGGTCCCTGGCATATGTCTTAGAGATTTCTATGTGGTACACAATGTGTTAAGATTCTCTCCTTATCTTTAATCTTGGATAACGTAATTATGATGCACCTCGGTGTGTGCTTCCTTGGGTCCAACTCCTTTGGGACTCTCTGACCTTCTGGACTTCCTGGAAATCTATTTCCTTTGTCAGATTGGGAAAGTTCTCCTTCATTATGTTTTCAAATAAGTTTTCAATTTCTTGCTCTTTCTCTTCTTTTGGCACCCCTATGAATTGGATGTTAGAATGTTTAAAGCTATCCTGGAGGTTCCTAAACCTCTCCTCACTTTTTTGAATTCTTGTTCCTTCATTCTGTTCTGGTTTAATGTTTATTTCTTTGTTCTGGTCCAAATCATTGATTTGAGTCCCTGTTTTTTCCCTTCACTATTGGTTCCCTGTACATTTTTCTTTATTTCACTTCACATGGCCTTCACTGTTTCCTCTATTTTGTGACCATACTCAACCATTTCTGTGAGCATTCTGATTACCACTGTTTTGAACTCAGCATCTGATAGGTTGGCTATCTCTTCATCACTTAGTTGTATTTTTTCTGGAGTCTTGATCTATTCTGTCACTTGGGCCATTTTTTTTTTGTCTTGGCACACCTGTTATGTAGTAAGGGTCAGTGGGGGATTGGTCCAAGAGGGAACAATGCCACTTGGCCAGCTTTCAGTCACTTCCCCACTTCCCACAAGCAAGTCTGGCCCTTCTGGTGCTGATTCCTGGGTATGTGGGTTTGTGTACGTTCTAGGACCTTCCGGGCCTCTCCAATGAACTCTCCTGTGAGGCTGGGAGTTTCTCCCACCACTGCAATTCCCACAGGTTATTACAGCCAGAGGTTCTGAGGCTTTATTTCCCCACACTGTAACCCTGGGTTGCACAGTCTGTTTCACTGCACAGTAGTTCCTCCTGGTTTATCTGCATGTAAATTTGGGACCGCCCAGTCCACATGCCACTGCCTTGCCACAAGTCTGCTCCTCCTGGCTGTCCATCTCCTTTCCTCCTATCAGTCTGGATGAATGTTTCTTCTTTAACTCCTTGGTTGTCAGACTTCCATACAGTTCAATTTTCTGTCAGTTCTGGTTGGTTTTTATTTTTAAATTTGTTGCTGTCCTTCTTTTGGTTGTGCAAGGAGGCACAGTGTATCTACCTATGCCTCTACCTTGGCTGGGACTTGGGTGAGAATTTTTAAGAAAGATACAATACTATTTCTTTATTCATCAATTCATATTTCTCACTATCCAAAATTTCCCCAATTTAACTGAATTAAGGACACTTCATTGTAGTTATGTAGTTTTTTTTTGGAGGGATGAGGAACATCCAAATGTATAATTTATAAAAGCATATTATTGTTATAATTCTTTGATTTGCTTTTAGTCATGATATTTATTTAAAAAATTCAAACTGCATGGAAAAGAGCATGTGAAATTTTATATATATCAAAAGTTAACAAAAGATATCATTGCCATAGATTATTGTCCTTTCCAATGTGTGTGTATGCATGCATACACATGCATACACTTCCTCGTCTCTGATCTTAGAGATTCCCACCAGTACTTATGGGATTGCGCATGCACACACAGGCAAACAGACAGTAACCCATAGCAAACTAAGCCTCTACTATATGTCTACCAGCTCATAGCATCACAACACACAATACTCCTCCTGAAGCAAACAATCTGACCAGGGAAATGAAACTCATATGAGAAGAGCTAAGGCAACAATTAAAGCAACCAGTTACCCAGTGGTCAATTTTTTGGCTGTTCATCAAAATCATCTTGGGAACTTGTTCAAATGCAGGTACCCCAGCTAGAGACTCTGATCCAGGAAGTATGGCTAGGTACTGCTCAAATTCACTCTGAGAGGAGCTTGTTAATTCTGTGGATGGGGTCTTGTTGATGCTGAGAGTATGGTCTCCTAGTGTCTTGTTTTCAAAGCATGGCCTAAAGGCAAACATAGCAGGTCATAAGCAAATATGAAGTGCATGGTTCATCCAATTTACAGAGGAAACAAATCTGGGAGAGCTAGTGACAGAAACAAACCCAGATAGTCTATCTGAAATCCTATGAACAATCAATCAATAAGTAGAATTCCTTGAATGCCACTACATACTTCATGCAGGCAGCAGAAGATAGTAGAATAACCATATCTCACTCAGGCACATGCATAAGTGAACAGACATCCTCACAATGCATACTAGTACTGTGCCTGTCTGGAAACCTAGTCCCTAGCCTAGTGTCTGTATCCAAGTAGAGAACTGCTTGACACTCTGCCTGGCCACCCTTACATAATGAGACAGCAAGCCCTTTCTTCTTGCAAATTTCCAAAATCCTAGCTGGACATTATATGTAAAATCTCTGAGGCTGCCAGACCTCTAGAGGATTCTACTATGCACATGGGAGGAAATGGGAGACCAGATGTGGTGGTCACAGAGTTGGACTGTCCAGATTCTGCTTCAAAGAAGAACTTAATGCCCAGCTCCCAGGAGTGAGGTCAGCTGACAGCCTCCAGATGGCAGGTCCTTTGGGTCACACTCAGCTGCAAAGTGTTGCCTCACCTGAGATCATGTCCTTCCATGAATGACCTGCATCTAATGACTGAGCAAGGCAAAAGTATGAAAAGGTCAAGCCATTGCAGCCCTACACAGGACAGCTCTGCTGAACAGTCCTTGATCCAGACCTTCTCCACCAGGCTGGCTAACTCTGACAGGTCTTCTTCACAGTTCACCTTCCTCTGCTCAATCCTGCCCCCTCTCCTTTACTTCATTGGTATTAAATTTCTTACAAATAGCTTGCACCCTAAACTCTATTTCAACATCTGCTTCCACAGAATCCACCCTGTGACACCAGACTAGGTCAGTTCAGTGACAATGCCAAGAGTCCTTCAAGAAGAAAAAGGCACATGACTTCTGGGGCCCTTGGTCAGGGCTGCCACTGCCCTAGTGGTCACCAAGAGGCAGAAGTTTGATGTGATCTGGTTTCAAGTCTCTGGCACTAAGAAACACTTAGATTTGTCCAGGTCTCTAGTACTGAGTATAAATCTGATGAAAGAAAGGTGGGGAAGGGAAGACTTATTCCTGGGGAGAAATATCCATCAAAATGGATGACTGGTTAAATATATTAGGATATACTACTATATGGGAATGATCTATAGACTTTAAATAGAAAGAGATAAAGTATATTTTCTGACATGAGAGAGGACCTAAAACATACTGTTATCTGAATTTAAAAATCAAGTTTTGGAACAGCTTTTGTAATATGACCCCATTTTTGAAGTTAGCACAGTAGAGTCACATTTTAAATAAATTTAAATTATAAGAATTTGAAAGATTTCAATATAAAAATATTTTATTTCCAGTTTATATACAACATGTGAAAAAATTCAGAGCTTCCCAAATTAAAATGTCACCAAGAATCACATAATTTCAAAGTTTTAAGGCCATGTGAATTATAAGTTATGTTTACACTATTGCCACATGGTGGCACCACTTCAGCTGATAAACAAAATCTGGTTTTCCTTTGTTAAGACTGGTCTCAAATAATGCCAAATTCTAATTTTGTGGGGCCCTCAGGACATTCCTTGCATAAAGCACAGATGCCCCTAATACTGTAGGCAGAACATCAGGAGGAATATATGCCAAATTTAACTGGGATTATCTCCGGAGACTAGAAATGGGGAGGGTGGATGTTACCTGTTCATATATGTTTCTAACTTTATTGTATTCATAAGAAAGAATGTATAAAGGAAAACCATTTCTCATGAAAATAAATGCCTTCTTTGGATTCTTAAGTAATACCCTAAGTGTATTTCAAACAGCAGGCAGATAGCAGATGGCACATGTGAGGCAGAGCAGGAGGTGTATCAAAAAAATTAAGTCAAAGCCAGAGGAATGTGAATGCCCCAGCCCCCTAGCCCTAGCAACGTCTCCGTCAACACAGCCATCTCTAGCTCAGAGGACATGCGCATAGGCAAGGGACAGGATAATTTCACCCCTGACCCAGTTCTGAGCCTGGAGTTTCCATCAACCTCAGAGGGATCACCTGGAGAGGAAAAATGCTGCCAGAAATGGCAATAAATCCCAGTGGAGCTCTGTGACAACCATGCCTCACTGCCTTCAGCAAGGTCTCAGAGCTCAGGCTGACCAAAATACCAGTAGCAGCTATCATCTGAGAGTTTACCCTGTGCCAGGTATTATACCAAAGGCTTTATACCCATGAGGTCATTGAACACGTACAACCACCCTGATGTGGGTACAACTGTTACCTTATTTTACAAATGTGGAAACTGAGACATACGAGAGAAGTTAGACACCTGACCAAGGTCATACAATAAGTGACCTATTTGAACCCAGTTCTATGAGTTGCCAGTACTCATGGTTTGCATTCACACTTGAGCCCTGAAGCAAAGCAGAGCTGTATCCTCAATAGTTTGCCTAAATTTCAATGGGTGGATGTTATTATATGGCTCGGAGTGCCCTTGGACCCAAATCATAACAAATTGCTGAGCCAGAAATGGACCAGATACCTAGAAATACTGCCTTTCAATCTGTTCATTCATTCAAATCTCTATGCAGATAACAGTCTGCTTTGTTTTCTGATCACATATTAGATCAAAGATATGTGGATGAGTCTAAGGTCAGAACTCCAGGGCCTTGTTAATTAGTAGATCCTTGACAATATTGACACCTCAGATAGTGAACAACATGCCATAAGGGTTTATCTCTAGTAAAGAGGCAGGGTCAAAGGCCAGAAATGGGAGACAAAGAATGAACCCTGAAACTGGCAGTGCTAGAAAACTGGAGTACAGTCAGCCTCAAACCCTGAGCCAAAGGCCTGCTTGCTATGTATAAACACATGGTGTAACAGAACCTAGTGCTAGGAGATCCAGCACATGTATATGTTAACACCACAGACAGCAAGGGAACAGGCATTTTTGTTGTTCTCCCTGGATTATCTGATTTGCTAGACCAAGAGCTTCTTGAGGACAGAGACAGGTAGCACATCTCCAGCACAAGGCCTGACACAGAACTAGTATTCAATGACTGTTGGCTGAACCAACTTCTTTCCACTCCATCACAATGAGGAACTTGATTTTGTTTTCTGCTTAGGTTTAGTTTTGTCTATTAAGGAAATATCTCTGATATATTTGCTTACATGCTAGAGAGAAGAGGAGAATTTAAAAGAAAGGGGGTAGGACAGGTAGAAGAGGCTAAAAGGGGTATAAATGGTGATGGAAGGAGACTTGACTTGGGTGGCAAACACACAATACAATAAACAGATGATATATTATAGAATTGTATGCCTGAAACCTATATAATTTTATTAACCAATGTCACCCCAATAAATTTAATAAAATGTTTTTTAATTAAAACAAATAAATTGACACTGTTATTGCCCATGCTCTCTAAAGGCTTACATCCATACTGGGAGATAAGATGAACTATGAGTACACAACACAGTTACATAAAAATACTAGGAAGTACCAAAGTCCTCAGCTCCCAGATGCAAGTCTTAAGAACAACTCGTCCATTCAGATAGTCAGTGTTATGCCATCCTACTGTCAAGACAAGTCTGTCCATCCATCTCCAGCATTGGAAATACCCAGCTCACAGGAACTATAAGCAAGGATATCAGGACTGCTCAAAGATATCATGACATAGAAAGTGGAGACTGGTCAATCTGTTAAACACCCTGAATATCATTTATTAACTTTGAAACCAGCTTATTCTCCTATTTAACCCTCAATATACCATGAAAAAACAGTCATAACCACTTAGCATCTAGATCCCATGGATCTTTTTATAGTGTTATATTTAAGTCATCATACAAATAATCAAGAGAAGGATAAAGGGGTAATAAAAAAGTTTTATTAGAAAATTTAATTAGAATTTAGGCATACTAAATCAAATTTTTACTCCATATTTTTCTGGTTTTGAAAGTATATCTACCCCCAAATGGGTAACATCCTTTGACTGTAACTAACTGCTCATCAACTGTCATACACAAATCTAGAACAGATTCATCATGTAAATACCAATTCTAGATTTCAAATATTTCTTTTATAGGTTTTAGTTTGTCATTGTTTCTGGTCCTTCTCCCTTTACTTAAAATGTCAAAATGTAATATTTCTGGGAAATTTGATGGCTCATAATTTTGGTAAAGAGAAGATGACCAACCTCTTTGCACCATAATTGCAAAACATTTTTATAATGCTAAACATCATTTAGAATGATTGATTCAATGATGTCTTATTTTCCATTTCTATATCATCTTTTTCCATCTATTCATCTTTGGATGTACAACTCCTTTCAGCATGCATCCACTTATGAATTATAGCAAGTAAATTTTTCTGCAGAAACACTATAATCCAGTTCCTGTCACAAAATATTGCCTGATAAAGTCCTTCCTATTATATGATTAGCTGATAAAAATACCATATTTTCTTTTTGTCTTTGGAAATATACTGTTTCCTCATAGAAAAGTCTAAAAACTTGTATCTAGGATATTAACATCTGCAGACTCATAGTCTGAGATTTCCCTTATATGATCAATTTAATTAGTCTAGCATACCACTGTCTCTGGATTCATCTTCTGATTGATCTAATAATTGGGAAACATCATCCTCTCTCAATTTTCTTTTCTTAGGAGAAAGTTTAAATTTCTGAATTTTCAACTGTGTTTACCCTTAAAAAGCCTACAGAGATGTGTTTTCAGACTTCTTTATATACTTTTGAAGGACAACACATGACTTTGGTAATGTAATTTTAAAAAAACCTGGAAGATGGTGTAAGAGTAATGATTTATTCCAGAATTACATTATCCTTCTGGGCTATTCCATGATTCTTATATTATTATTTTAGTATTTTTACATAGTGGAGACTAATTAATGAGTAATAATGCAATAAATCCTGTGATGTTGAAATAGCAAAGTTTTTTAAGATATAAGAAAAATAAGATCAGTAAGGTGCCATAATGTATGTTAACCTTATAAAAGGGCTCAATGGACTCAATGGTAGTTACCAAGACAACTAAGTTGTATTCTATTCTTTAAAAAAAAAAACAGGTTTCTCTTTGTTCTTTTGAGAACCTGTAAGAAAAAATAAAAGTCATGAAATCTCAGTCCTTACAACTAGTTCTGATCATTTTACCCTCCTGAGTGAAAAGTGTTTCAAGGCAGCTTAAAGTACATCATTATATGGTATCTTGGATCTGCTTAAAATAATCTGGGGGGCAGAGGCTGATGGGGTATGAAATAAGATTGGCCATGAGTTGGTAACTGTTACACTGGGCGATGGGTACATGGGGATATTCATTTTACAGTTCCATCTACTTTTGCATATTTCTTAGTTTAGGTTCTCTAAAAGCAGATCCTAAGACAAAGATGTGGGTGCTGTGATTTATCTGGGAGTTGATTCCAGAGAGAAAGATTAAGGGAATTGAAGAGTGAAATAGAGGTGAAAAATCCAACATAAAGATGTTATTGAGGTCACTGCTGTGGGCAGTGGCCACTCAAATTTGCAAGTACAACCTGAGATGCACACAGAATGCCTCCCAAAATTGACCATCTAAAGGGTAAGGGAAAAACACATCCATCCATCCTCATTATTTGTAGGTTACCCAGAGTATAAGAAAAGTGCCTGGGGCAAAATGTAGAAAGACAACAGGAACACATTAAAGGTAGGAGACTGTTACTTCGAGATGAGTCTGAGTTTGCATGAAACTGTCCATTAGAACTGTGGCTAAAATCACAGAAGGACCAAGGGGATGCTATGAGAGCATCATCTGATACAATATGTGTTTGGAATTGTCCATGATAACAAGTTAAACAAAAATGAAGTACATATTCTTCCATCTTTATCCTATCCAGGAAAGGTAGCTACAGGGAAGAAGGCCTTCCTCGAATTGGCTTTGGGTTTGACTATGAGAACATGAAGTTTTCAGGGCTTTAAGGATGTCAATTCCAGTTCATCAGGACTAAAATATAAAGAGATATAAATGCATTGTGACTGCTCTGAGAAGTGAGATGACTGTATTTGAGTAGACAGAGAAAGCAGCTGAATAAATGTTTCCCCCCCTTTGAACTCACCCAGAGATATATGTATATATCTGATGTAATTTACAAAGAATGCTTTCCCTGGCATCTCTTTTGTCTGCATCCATGGCAAGGCTTCTTGAGTCCTGCATACCCTCAATGGCCCTAGTTGTTCCACACCACTTGGAACTAAGACATCTGCCAGTCTAGTCCACCAGCTCTTGAAGCCCAGGACTCCTTCTAAGGACAGACAGAGTAGATGGCTACCCTTATGTTACAGTTGAACTTAATATGCAGTTACTCCCTAAGGGCTTACTCAACCAAGAGGGCACTATGTGCCTAAGACACACATTGTCCTTGAAATACAAGAGTATGACTTAAACTACCTTCTTTTCCAAGGCTTAAAAAGTATCTCAGGAATATTCAACCTAGTCTTTCACCTGAAATAGAAGGACATAAAAAGGAAAGGGATAGAATCAGAGGTCTCAAACAGGACTTGAGTAGAATTCTGGTAATGGAAACAAAAAGATTCTAAGAACAGAATTAGTTTGAGTTAGATACTGCTCAGTGCAAAAAAAAAGAATACTGGCTTAGAAACTGACAGGCCTAAGTTCTAATTCTGTCTGTTCTATTTAGAACCAAGATACTGCAAGATATAGTATTGCTGAGGCTCAGTTTTATCTTCTTTCAAATGGGACTAATTATCTCTGCCTTGCCTAACTCACAGGGCCTTGTAAATATTTAGTGAAATTATTAATATAAGTTTACTTGTATTCTATAAATTACTCTAAACATAAAGAATAATTAGTATAGTGATAACATTGCAAATATGTACTCCATAACAGGTCTGATTTCTTTGTTTTATTGTTTGTTGCAGGTGACAATATTGAGACCCAGTTGTCCAAATTCACCAAGTTGATACCTGATAGAACCAGAATCAAATGGTCTTTCCAATGTGCCATATAGCTCCAGAAACATGCTTGCTGACTAGCAATGGCAATAGTAATAACCTCTTCTTTCTACTAGGAAAGAGCTCAAAATATTAAGTGTTCCCGTAAACTGGGGATAGTTACCAAACATGTGAAATTAATCAAATACAGCCAGGTGCATTCCAAAGGCCAATGAGAGACTCCTGCTTTTAGCATTAATTTCTTGGAGATTCTGGATAACCACCACTTCAGAGAAATATTTGTAGTGTTTGGCTCTCTCAGCCTGCAGCAAGCAGTTGTCCAGAAGCAGTACATAAAGCACAGAACACAGACATCTCCATTTCTTTTAGAAACAGCAAATAAAGAGCCACTGAAAACTGGATCCCTGAGGCACTGCAAGAAACAGCCAGCACATCTGGCAAGGGAGGCCAGACACACCTCACCACCTTGGAGACCAGGGTAAATGAGTAGCCAAATCTTTCAAAAGGATGTTACTGAGTGGAGCAGCTGGGGACCCATACACACAGCAGGGCCAGTCTGGCTGGACGGCCCACATCCTTTCTCATGTGGAAGCTTGTTAGTGTATGTGAAAGGATAAGGACCCAGAAAGCATTCACTTGATATTATCAGCACTGTAGCACCATCAGCACTACCACCAAAACCCAGATAAATCTTAGATACAGCATATAGGATGGTATCTGAGCAACAGTTAGGGTTTTTAGAATAATTACATCTAGAATATGCAGTATGCCACCATGGAGGAAAAAAATTGCTCAGGGTCAAATTAGCAGAGAATCCATAAAACCATTCTGCCCATGAATCAACAATAAAGCACAAAACTGTTTTTCAGAAATTGATAATGGGTTCAAAACTGGGGATGTGAGGAAGGAGGGACTCCACTTGTTTCTTCTCTTACCATAACAAGCTTTCCTTTTTTCTAATTTCTTAAATCTGTGATTCCACAACTTGCTCTTACACCTCAATTGTTTTTTCTTCTTCCATCCTTTTGTTCTCCATGCCTCCTCCGTTCTCCACCTTGTTTCTTTTCTCAGACTTGCTCTCCTCCAAACGTAGTCCTTACCCTGTCCCAGGCCCAGAAAAGCAGACTGATATTCAGGTGAGAGGTCTGCAGGCTGCACCTCTCTCACAGCACACTAGGAGAAGCAGAAGGCACCACTGTTTAGGCCTGGCCCACACAGCTGACAGGGTATTGGGAATCGCTCAGCTTACCCAGTGCCAGATTGCAGCCTCCTTGCAGCCCTCTTTGACAGGAGGTCCTAAATAGGACAGAAAGCTATGCGACTGGCCTTTCTATGTCTACTTAGGCCCTGTGGGTACTGGTGGCTTGTGTCCGTCCTAGGCTCCAACCCACATAATGCTAATATAGGGGCTATTTTGGGGGCTAAACTGAGCCCTTTCTGACTGAACTCTGAGGAAGACAGGTATAGAACTAGGCATTGTCGCCATCTCTACCTTGTATCCCCCAAACTGCACTCCTGTCATACTTTCCATAATTACAGAACCCTATAGTTTCCATGAGATTAAGTCTGCCCCCTTCCTGTTTAGACATATTTAGACCATCACCCCCTGCCCCGCACGCGCATGCGCACACATGCACGCCCCACACACACACACAGGAAAGCTGGATTTTTATGCCATTTTCCCTTCTTGATAATCTAGGTTTTATTCCTCATCTCCCCCTCACTTCATCCCAGCATGCCCTTGTGGCTCTAATAATACACTGCAGGGGCCAAATTATAACCTCCTTTTCCCCCGCCTCCAATTTCTTTTCTCACTCCTTACTTTTTCCCATCCCCTCCATCTTTTACTTTCATCACTGCTCTCTAAACACTTCTCCTTCTCTCCCATCCCTGCCTTCCTTTGCCTCTTCTGAATCCCTTTACCCCTTCATAATTATGGCATACTTAATGTTCTAGGTGAATGAGACAGAACAATTACTATGTACAGAATACTGAAACTGAAGTGTCTGCTTATGACCTTGACCATTTTATACAACCAATTTTCAAAGAAGATGGATTAATCAAGGTTGATTTGAACCTGTTGCCCTCTGTCATAGTCTCTGAAGCTAATCTTCCCACTGCAACAATGTTCTATTTTAACAGAGGCTGTCAGGGAAGAGGATGTTAAGACAGTCAAGTGCTCTTTACTTCCCTCCAGCTACCAAAAAGCAATTTTCACTAATGCTAGTGAGGATTACATTAAATTGTATAAAAGAAAGATATGACCTTATTATTTTTTTGTCAGGTGGTGCTCAGCAGGGCTGTGAAGGTGCTGTGCGCTCTCTCACCAGCTCTAGCTACCAATGCTGACCAGAAATGCTAAAAGCTCAGGGACTGAGTGGAAAGGAGGACATTCACTTTGGATCACCATAATTCATTACCATTGGTTGAACCTAAAACCTTACTGACTCAATTTTTCCCAAACTATTCTTCATGCTTCTTAGAATTCAGGCTAATCTCCCATTTCAGATCTTTGGAAGGGGGAAGTCTGATACAAATTGATACAAAATTTAAATTGGTGATTCCCAGCTGATACTGGTCAACATGGCAATGGGGAGGTGACTGTGAAATTGAAAAGGCTCCCCCAACTGAACGATCTGATATGTTCAAAACATCCAGCCTTCCAGTGCTGTAACTTGCCTTCTTAATTTAAAGTAGAGGGTTCCCTGCCTGGTGTAGCTCAGTGTATCGACTGCAGGCCTGTGAACAAAAGGGTTGCTGATTCGATCCCCAATCAGGGCACATGCCTGGGTTGCAGGCCAGGTCCCCAGTACAGGGCACATGAGAGGTAACCACACATTGATGTTTCTCTCCCTCTCTTTCTCCTTCCCTTCTCCTCTCTCTAAAAATAAGTAAATAAAATATAAAAACTAAAGAAAAATAATAAAGTAGAGGGTGACTTTAAGTGCCTCTTCCCTACCAATCATTGGCAGGACAAAGTCCTCAAGATGCCTGTCTACGGAGAAATGATAGCACAAAGATCTTCTAATCACATACACAGTCACTTTTAAAATCCCAAAACATTTCACTTGCACTTTGTACTCTTAAGTAAAACAATCATCCCAGCCAGTGGAAGTGTCAACAAAACTATAATGCACCAATTTGCCACTATATCTTCTATGTGACCCAGTGTTCTTAGACAGGAATGCCTGAAATGACATTCTTCGTGTTTTTGGTAAAGGAGATCCATCCTATTGGCACATTTTGTTTTCAGTAGAAAAAAATCTCCATGCATTTTTGAATACTTACTTAAGCCCCAAGAAGACCTTCATGAAATCATATCCCCATTCATTCAAAATCCTCTCTATTTAAAGCTAGCAATGGGCAAATTGACCATGGGTTCCAGTCCTTGGCTATAATGGTCTAACTTGCCCAAAGGGTGATTTGCTGTGCACAGCTCAGGCTTTTGTAGCCAGAGAAGGAAAACTACTACTCTCATTGCCAAGGATGGACCTTGATACCTGGGTTAGGATTCTCCTTAAGGTAGCTCCCTAGCTTCTCTGTGTATTAGGTTAATATGTTCTTTCATCTTATATTCATCCATTCACTCAAATATTTATAGAATGCCTACTATTGGGTTGACCAAAAAGTTCATTTGGTATTTCCCATAAGATGGCTCTAGTAGTGCTTAGTTGTCTATGACTTCAGTTGAAACAATTTTGTTAGATTGCATTGTGACAGTTGTCATGTCAGTGTGCATTTTGAAAAAACTTACCAAAATTGGTGAATTTTTGTGTAGCCATTTTAATATAGAAGATGGAAGAAAATATGCAACATTTTTTGGCATATTATGCTTTATATCAAGAAAGGTAAAACCAGAACTGAAATGCAAAACAGGATTTGTCCAGTGTATGGAGAAGGTGCCATGACTGATCAAACATGTCAAAAATGGTTTACAAAGTTTCATACTGGAGATTTCTCACTAGACGATGTTCCACGGTTGGGTAGAACAGTTGAAGTTGATAGCAATCAAAGCACAATGTTAAATGAGAAATCTACATTACACTATGTGGGGGATCGCCAACATACACAAAATATCCAAGTCAATAAAGTTATTGGTGACAATGAAAGTGTGTCTTTCATTTTTTAGAAAAAAACTAAACAAACTCTTGGACCAACCCAATATTAGCCAGTCTATTGGCTAGGTACTAATGACAGTACAACAGTGAGCAGGGTCATCACAATGTCTTTCCTCAAAGAGCTTACAATACAGTGTTCTCCTGGGTCACACAGTATGATTCTGGGCCCAGACTCCTTTCCTAAGATCCTTAATTGAACTGGGTGTTCCTACCCTACTCCTTTGACCAACTGTGAGAAGTGAATTCAGTCCACAGGGGTCTCCTGCCTTAACACCATGCCTGAGGTGCATTACCAGAAGGATTTTGATAGGGAAAAAAAGAGACCAGACAGTTCACCATTACTTCTTGATCTGGTCCTATCATTCGCCCAGTCATCATCTATCTGTACCCACACATCACACATATCTGAAGCACACATCACAAGAATCTGATGGCTAGGTCTGTGATTGTTCCTTTCACCCTGGTGTTCCCTTACACTACCCAGTCACTGAAATTGTATGGAGCTTTGTACATTCCATGGGTAGTAGAGTAATAGCATTCCAAAATCAATAACTCAGACCTATAGGTGAAACAAAGATATTGACATCACTCAAAACCTGTACTAGTCGGGATCCCAGCAGGAAGTAGATGACACACTGAAAATAAGTATCTTGGTGAGGGAGGATTTCTAAAAGGACTACTTATAAAGAAAGGTGCAGGCAGGGTACCCAGGGCTAGTAACAGGAGTTGGGGACACCTTTACCATCTAGGCCTAACTAAAGATGGTCCAGCATCTGATGCCATCCCTGTAAGTCAGCCTCCTCAGGCAGAGTGCAGGGTAAAAAAGGGTGGGGAGAGTATCTGAAGGAGTAGATGGAAACTATTTAGCACAGAACTTATTCAAATTTACGGGAATTTCAGACCTGAGCTGAGACCAAGGACTTATGCACTGATCTGTGAAAACTAGCTTTGTTAAGCAAATGAGTAGGATAACTAAATGGCAAGAAGATCTTCCATCCTCTAGGAGAAAAGTAAACATTCCAGACAGTTTTAAACTATGGAAGAATACATCTGCATAGAACAATGAATGATTTGTTCTTATCTATTTATTAAAATCAGTCTCACTATGACAGTTAGCATTAGCTCACGTTACTAAATGTGACTGAAAGGAGTGAAATTCTTTTTTTCACATTTATTGAAAATAGACTGGATTTCAGATTTATAGCTAATTTAGGTTGGTTTCCTTGCACACACACACACACACACACACACACACACACAAAATAAAATTGAGGAGCTTTAACGCTTATGGTAACATTATAACACTGTTATTAGTGAACTAAACATTGCTTTTCTGCAGCATACTAGAAAAGCCTGATGTTGGGGCTTTATTTTTTTAAAAATAATAAAAAATGGACTTCATGCCCAGGGTTTCCACTGCATAGCCCAGGCTTCCGACCATCCTCTGACTGCACTGCTGACCCTGAGCCACCTCCCAGATGTTCGACTTGGTAACACTGAGACCATCTGAAGCCCAGGAACCATTCACAATAGAGTCTATGGCAGGCCAATGCCAATTACTAAAGCAAATCCTAAGCATTGAACAGACTGGCTCAGCCATTCACTAGCTGTGCCACCTTGGGTGGGTTACTTAATTTCTCTGAGTCTCAGTTTCCTCAAATTTCAAATGGGGATAATGATAACATCTACATCATGAGTGATTAAGGGCATTAATAAAGACAATGTCTGTAAAACACCAAGCACAGTACCTGGCACATTACAAGTACACAGTAAAAACCATTGTTTTTATGCTCAGAAACAAGAGCTAATGCAAAGAAAAAGAGGAAAAAAGCAGGGGTGAGGAGTGGGTTACCTTCAATTAACTAGAATGTTACATTGCCCAGACTCCCATTCCCCAAGGGGTCCCATTAAGCCCACATTTATGGCATTGATTTTTCCAAGACAGAGAACATATTACACATTAAGTGTCTCTACTGCCCATTGCTGTTTCACAGGTGGCCACTATAATAAGATCTCCACTCACATCAATGAAGAAGTCTTTATCTCTTTTTCAAAAGTGGGAGGTAAAGCAGGAGAAGGGACCTAGGTCACTATGGGGGTTGGGAATGTGTCTAAGAATCCTCAAGGCATAGGGCAGGAGGGGGATCTGAGGTGGAATAAGAGACAAAAGGGAGAGATTCAAATTGCCATAGTGTGTTTGTCTAGCTCTTAATTCCAGAGAAGCCACATGTGCAAATGTTAGGCACACTTTCATATCTCATTTATTTCTCCATTTATCCTTGTGGCACAATGTGCAGGGTCACGAACTTTCCACTGCCATCCCCATAAGGAGAGAGGATAAGAATGGACGAGAATACCCAGACAAATTTAAATCTCCCCTAACCCTCAATAAAAGCCTCCTTCCTTCCATCCTTGCCCCTCTATACTGTATCCTCTCCACAGCAGCCAAAGTGATCTTCTGTAAGTCAGATCATGCCATTTCTCTGCTCAAAGCTATCCAATCCCTCTTCATCTCAGAGTAAAAGTCCTAGTCATTACAATGGCCTACAAAGCCCTAAGCAATTCACGCATCCTTACCTCTCTCCCCATCACTTCCTTCCAGCCACACTCCTTGTTTTTCTGAGAATACACCAAGCACACTCCTGACTTGAGAGCATTTGGCTCTGGCTATTCCATCTGCCAAGAATATTCTTCCTCCATATATCTGCATGGCTTACCCCAGTAACTTCTTTCAGGTCTTTCTTAATTGTCCTTTTCTCTGTGATGTTTCCTTGATGACTGTTACAGACCAACTATGTGTATCCCTTTCCAATTCATATGCTGAAATCTGACCCCCAATGTAATGGTATGTGGAGATGGGGCATTTGGGAGGTAATTAGGTCATGGGAGTGGAGCCATCATGAATGGGATCAGTACCCTTATGAAAGAGATCCCAGAGAGCTCACTCACCCCTTCTATCATGTGAGGACACAGCAAGAAGGCTACCTATGAACCAGGAAGCAGGTTCTCACCAGCACAAAATCTGCCAGTGCCTTGATCTTAGACTTCCCAGCCTCCAGAACTGTGAGAAATAAATGTCTGCTTTTTAATCCACCTGGTCTATGGTATTTTTTCTTATAGCAGCCCAAATGGACTAAGACAACCATTCCAATTCTAAGTGCATCACACATCACCCATGGCATTCCCATTACTCCTTCCTTACTTTATTTTTCTCCATAGTACTTGTCATCATTTAACATAATATATATTTAATCACCAATTATTAATCTGTTTTCCCCATTAAAACAAACTCCATGAAGGTAGGGATTTTTGTCTATTGTGTTCATGGTTACCTTCTCAGGGCCTATAACAGTGCCTGGCACATGGTAAGTGTTCAATATATGTGGAATGAGAAAATTCACATAGTTTAAAGCAGTGGTCCCCAGCTCTCGCTATACATTAGACTCACAGGGGTGGAGTACTTTTAAAACCTAGTGATACCAATCAAATCAGAACCTCTAGGAGTAGAATCCATGAATCTCTTTTTAAAAGCTAAAAAGAAAAGCTAGCCAGGGGATCCTAATGTGTAGGTGATGCAGACACCAGCACATAGTGTCTGCATCATTATGGATGAAATGAGACATTCACACAGACTACTGAGTTCAGTAGAGGAAAAGGAACAGCATGGCTTTTCTCTCAAGGGGAGCAAAAGCCATGGCCCTTGCTGTGACCGGCCTTTATTGGGTTTCTCGGCCCATTACATGATGGTCCTCATTTACTATGCACAGGCTTGCTTTAGGTGGTTACCTTTTACAGAAAACAAAGGAGCCAATGCTGCTAATCAACATCACAGAAGATGGATATTTGCAAATGAAAAGGCAAAAGTGGTTGAACTGGTTACACTCATCCTTGGAAGGTTTAGCATGGATTTTAGGAAGTTACTTTGCAGTAAATGTCCTCAACTCAGGGTGAGGGAGTTTTTTAGCAAGAGCAAGACTCAAAGTGGCCTAGGCACATTGCAGGCCTGATTCCCCATGGGAGAATCTAACCATGGGCGTGGGTCCTGTGCATCTCCAAGTGGGAGCTGGGCCCACACCATGCAGAATGGTCTCCTACATGTAGGCAGTGTTAATTCTGATTGAAAAAGTCAAATAACTCTTCATATATTATGAGTAACAGCAATCTCTGGCACAATCCCTCTGTAAAGGATACCACTTGTATGCCTCTTGGCAAATATTCACTAAATAAAACACTTGGAATCAAGTTCAAATGATCATCAAGGGAAAAAAACAAAAGGGGCGATGAGTAGAAATATTTTGAAGGTAGAGTTGGGGGGGGCATGACTAAGCTATGGCTAATAGGTAACACAGAGGATGTGACTATGAAGACCTGCGTCTGCACGGGGACAATTTAAGTCCAAGAGCCAGCTTTCAGTTTCAGAAGTTAATAAACTATTTTGTCAGCCCCCTGCAGGCTGTTCTTGAGGGATTAACTCCCATTCATCAAACTCTTGAGACAACATAGGCTACATCATTATGCAGCTACATGATTAAATCACAGTTACCATAACCCTAACAGAGAGGAAGGCTATACAGAGATTGAACACTGGATGCATAGGTTTTAATTTGGGGGGAGGAAGGTGGGAAGAAGAGAGAAGGCAATCTGAAAGGGGATACTTCCCAGGTAGGCACTTCTCAGAATGGTGTGCCATGTGGTAAACATCTGCAACCACTATACAGACCCTCTGCTTTGCCCAGATTTTTAACACTATTTTCAAAAAGTGCCAAACATCTGCTCAGGAGAGGAAAGGGGTATTCATCATGGGGAGAAAAATAAATTCACATTTCCCACTTAAGAGAGAAAGTAGGTAAAAGTGCATGGTAGGGGACAGGAGACTTAATAATAACTACTCATTATCTCATTTAATCCTTCCAATAGCACCGTGAGGGAGGTACTATTGGTATCCCATTCTACAAGGAACAAGCTAAAACTCTGAGAGGTTTAATAGCTTGCCCAAGACCAAGCATACAGTTGGTGAGCAGTCAAAGTGTGATTGGAATTATCTAGAGACTATGCTTTAACCCAACTGTTCTCAAACTGTCTTTGTGCTTGAGAATCACCTGAGGAACTTAATTTCAAATGCTGGGGGAGGAAAATGGAAGGATGGACCAAAAAGATGAAGGGGAACATGGTCAATAATATTGTAATAACTTTGCATGGTGATGAATGGTTACTAGATTTAGTGTGGTAAGCACATCATAAGGCATATAAATATCAAATCACTGTGTTGCACACCTGAAACTAATATTGTATGCTGCCCATACTTTAATAAAACTTAAAAAAAAGAAAAGAACTGCTAACTGTTGGGACCCAGCCTGGGAAACTCTGATTTGGAGGGTCTGAGAGAAGGCCAAATAATCTGCATGTTCTAAGGCCCACTTCTCCCTTTCCAGGGTACTTATGCAGCAAGTGGTCCTTTGTGAGAACTCACAGCTCTCTTTGTGCAAGGAAGCTACCTCCTTTCTCTTCCCAGTACATCTAGACTAGACTTTAAAAGAGGCCTAAAACATGATTCTCTTGTGCTCTTTGATCCTCTTCCACTTTCTGGGGTTGCTTGATGAGTTCAAAGGCTCTTTACAGTGAGTTCAGATCTGGGACAAAGTGTACACATGTCTTTTAGTGAAGCATCTATCCCAGCTGACTCATATCCCAAGAGAAGGAGATAAGCTCTCCCCCAATACAAAGAGTGGGGAAACAAGTGGCTCTGTTGCAGATCAAATCACCTTGAACACCTTCAAGAAGAGAGCATCTGTTTGAACTTGAATTGGGTTATTTGGTCTCTGATGGTTTGTCGGTCTGCACCTCTCCCTACAGCCATCCCTGAACAAGTCCCAGGAGAAAGGAAAACAAACATTGGACCCCAAAGAACTGCCTGTGTGTACTGAGTGCAGGAGCCTTCTCAGCTGCAAGGAGCCAGTGCCTGCTGTCTCTGGTGGGCGGGGCTTCCCTTCTGGCGCCAGAAAGCTGTTATTTTCCTGGCCTCCATGAAATAACCTGCATTTGGATTTAATTCTGCTCTGGCTTTCCCTCAACACACTGTTGTCCCCCTCAGCTCCCCAGAAAGCCAACCCCCAACTCCTACTCCTGCCTCCCCCTCTGCCCTTCAGCATTGCTCCTTCCCTATTCCCCCAGGCCAGGTTTCTGGGGAAAGTTGTAAGATCATTGGTGGCTTACTGGCTGAGGGTCTAAAGCATTTCATTAAAGAAATAACTTAAGTGGGGAAGCTCACCATCCCACTCCCTCAGAAAAAATGAAAACATTCAATTCACTACTGACAGAACAGAAGACTCAAAACTTCACTCTACCACTTTGTATAAAACTTGCTTGAATCTTTCTGAGCCTGTTTCCTCATGTATATAAAAAAGGAATAACATCTATTATGCTGGAATATGATAAAGATTATATTTCAAAAACTGAATATTTTTAAATAACTTTATTGTTGTTCAATTACAGTTGTCTGCATTTTCTCTCCACCCCTCCCCCTCACCCCCTCCAAAGCCACCTCCCTCCCTTGCTTCCACTCTCCCCCTTGGTTTTGTCCACATGTCTATAGTAGTTCCTGAAAGCCCTTCTCCCCACTGTCCCCTTCCTCCTCCCCTCTAGCTACTGTTAAATTGTTCTTAATTTCAGTGTCTCTGGTTATATTTTGTTTGCTTTTTTCTTTTGTTGATTATATTCCAGTTAAAGGTGAGATCATATGGTATTTGTCCCTCACCACCTGGCTTATTTCACTTAGCATAATGCTCAGATCCATCCATGCTGTCGCAAAGGGTATGAGCTCCTTCTCTCTCTGCTGTGTAGAATTCCATTGTGTAAATGTACCATAGTTTTTTGATCCACTCATTTACTGATGGATACCTAGGTTGCTTCCAGCACTTGGTTATTGTAAATTGTGCTGCTATGAACATTGGGGTGCATAGGTTCTTTTGGATTGGTGTTTCAGGGCTCTTAGGGTATCATCCCAGCAATGGAATTGCTGGGCCAAAAGGCAGTTCCATTTTTAGTTTTCTGAGGAAATTCCACACTGTTTTCCACATGTCTGTACCAGTCTGCAGTCCCACCAACAGTGCACTAGGGTTCCCTTTTCTCTACAGCCTCTCCAACACTTGTTTGTTGATTTGTTTATGATGGCCATTCTGACTGGTGTGAGGTGGTATCTCACTGTGGTTTTAATCTGCATCTCTCTGATGGCTAGTGATGCTGAGCATCTTTTCATATGTCTCTGGGTCCTCTGCATGTCCTCCTTGGAGAAGTGTCTTTTCAAGTCTTTTGCCCATTTTTTAATTGTTTTTTTTTTTTTTTTTTTTTTTTTTTTTTTTTTTTTTTTTTTTTTTTTTTTTTTTTTTTTTTTGTCTCCTGGAGCAGAGTTGTGTGAGTTCTTTACATATTTTGGAGACCAAACCCTTGTCTGGGGTACCATTGGCAAATATGTTTTCCCAAATAGTTGGTTCTCTTTTTATTTTAATGCTGTTTTCTTTAGTCATGCAGAAGCTTTTTAATTTGATGTGGTCCCATTTGTTTATTCTTTCCTTTATGCCCCTTGTTTTAGGGGACATATCCGTGAAGATGCTGCTGAGTGCAATGTCTGAGATTTTCCTGCCAATGTTTTCCTCTAGGACTTTTATGTTGTCACAACTTATATTTAAGTCTTTTATCCATCCTGAATTTATTTTTGTGTATGGTGTAAATTAATGGTTGAGTTTCATTATTGTTTTGCATGTAGATATCCAGATCTCCCAACACCATTTGTTGAAGAGGCTATTTTTGCTCCATTTTATGCTTCTTCCCTCTTTGTCAAATATTAATCGACCATAGAGTCTTGGGTTTATTTCTGGGCTCTCTATTCTGTTCCATTGGTCTATGTGCCTGTCAAAAACTGAATATTAAAGTACCTGGCACATAGGGGATCAGTAATAATAATAACAACAATAAATACCTAACATTTATTAAATATTTATTACATGCCACGCACTTTTCCATTCACCACATTTGGATTAATTTGTTCCAATGACAAGAGCTCTCTGAAATACATAGCTTATATTGCACACATTTTACAGATGAGGAAACAGGTTCAGAGGAGTGGAGCAAATTATCCCAAGTCATGAAATGAGTTGGAAACAGAGATGAAATGCAAACCTTGTCTGTGACTCCAAAGCCTGCTGCTGCTGCTGCAGTTATTAACAGCCTTTGTTGTTTACTAAGGACCTGTTGTATGCAATACACTAGCACAGTTATAAGGACCACAAAGAGTACTTACGTGCCCTGGACAGCATGGCTCAGTTAATTGGGCATTGTCCTACAAAGCAAAAGGTCACTAGTTCAATTCCTGGCCAGGGCACATGCCTGGGTTGTGGGTTTGGTCCCTGATGGGACACTGCAAGAGGCAACCAATTGATGTTTCTCTCTCACATCAATTATCTCTCCCTCTCTTTCTCTCTTCCTCCCCCTCTCTCTAAAAAATAAATATTTTTTAAATGAGTACTTATACAGGGACACTATCCCCAATAAGTTCACAGTCCAGACCAGGTGTAGAGATAAGGCCTATGCATTACAAAGAATCTAATACAAGGTAGTTCTGCCAAGTGCCCACATGGGATTCAGAAGTGAAGAGAGGGGAGGATACTGGGAGACACTCTTCCATAGGTTTCTCATGCTCCTATGTTTCCTGCTGGACTATGCCAAGAATAGAAGGCCCTGACTCCTCTTTATTAGGGACAGCTCTCAGGTTTATGTTTGTAGCAAGCAATCTTTAGGGATGAGTTAATTATCTCCCCCTGAGAAAGAGTAGGCATGCTTACTTCTGGCTACATAATGCTGGGCTTCCCAAGCTCAGTGTCCCTCAGCTGTGATGTAAACTGACTACATATAAAGCATGCATCTGGGTCTTCTGTATTATCCCCATGAGACTAGGGGATAAGGAGAACTGATGCAAATACGCTAATGTTCATGCTGCTTGCTATGCTGTAATATAGTCCATTGTCTCTGATCCAGGAGTCTTATGTTTTCTTGCAGGACCCATGAAGCAGTAATAGGCTAAGTTCTGAGCTTGTAAATGGGGTAAAATCAAACCTCAGACCTAATGGAAAACACAACCTAATGAGAAGCTGTGATGTACCACACACACTCTTAGGCACCAGACACAGAGCAGTGAACAAAACAAACAAAACTCCTCTCTCATACAGGATACACTCTAAGGGGGCAGACAGATAAGAGTACAAAAAAAAAAACATAAGAGATTGTGATCAGATGGGGCACAAGATGGCAGTGGACTAGGAGGATATATTGCACACCTCCTCCCAGAACCAAACTGGAAATAAACTGAAGAGAGGACTAGACACCCAAAATAAACTGAAGACCACCTGAAAAAGAGACTTTCAACCAAAGATGAGAAGAAAAAACACCACAACCAGCAGGAAGGGTGAGATTGTTAAAGGGGTAAGCCCCATTCACAAAGATGGCAGGCCAAGGTGGTGGTGAGGTGGTGGAAGCTTCCCCTTGAAAGGAGAGAAGCTGGGCCCACAATCAAGGCTCCCAAGCATAGAGCGCTAGTGCTAGGATCAGCAGACTATGTAGCATCCAGTGGCAAAAGGCCACAAGGTTTGTCTCTGCTGGGGAAAGACAAGGCCCACTAGAGACAAAGCTACTATTTTATTTAATTCCTAAAGGGGCCAAAGCATAGGTTTTGTGTTCACAGCCACTCATCTTGGGCCCCAGCAAAGGGAAGGCAGCACAGACTGGAGTCACGTGAGTAGAGTCTGAAGGGAAAGGCACTGTGGAGAGACATTGGGGAGCAGCTGTAGGGTTTTCTGTGCCAGGATATACCTGGAGTCCAGAGCAGCCACCTTTCTTGAGAAGAGCAAGCCCCTCCCAGGGGAAAAAAAAAACTACCTTACCCTGTGGGATACCACATCCCCTACCATCTGGAATGCAGCTCAACCCACCCTGCACCTTTTTTGTTGTTGTTGTTTATTCTATTTTTTGTCTTGTTTTGTCTGTTTTTTTCTTTTCTTCTTTCTTTTCTCCCATCCTGCATCTTAATACCTACTGAGGAGACAGCAACATACACAGACTCAGGGGGTATGAAAGACAGGCTGTAGGGTGGTATAGTCATACCATACACTCTCCCAGGAAACAGATTGGTGATCCCCACTCATGAGAGAGCCATAGAAACACCCTCCCAGTTTCCAGCAGACCCAAAATCTGGGCTCTGGGGACCCCATCCATTAGTCTGCTAGGGGCCCTGTCCTGCTGAGTACAGAAAAAAAATCCCAGACAGACTCAGACTAGTGGCTCTGTGATGGGAGAACACACCCAACATCTTCCCTGAGTTCTGAAAGGCACCTGTCACAGGAGATCCAGGAATCCCATTCCCCCTGGTTCCTCTCAGAAACAATCAGGTCTGTAACCAGTCAAAGACTGAGAGCAGGCCAGCAGGCAGAGACAGGCAGAGGCAGATCCTGCAGTGACTTAGGTTGTTTGCTGACATACCACTTGACCCAGTGCTGATAAAGCCAAGCTTTGCAGAGCAGTTAGGCCCATCCTGGGTGCAGCCAAGCCCAGAGGAATCAGCCACAAACTGTGGATCATTTGTAGCTTTGAACAGGCTGCTGAGGGCTAGATGTGGACAGCACCTTACACTGCCTCAGACACATCAGAGCCATATCCAAAGGAAGAACCCAATAGGCAAGCCCTAAATTCTGCTGAGATGAATTCCATTTTATTCTTTTTCATTATTTTCCTTATTTTTATATCCTTTTTATTATTTTTCTATTTTCTTGCTCCCACTTTTATTGCTCTATTTTTTCTTTCATATCTCTTATTTTACTCTTACCTTTGATTACCCCATTGTTCCCTTCTTCTTTTCTTAGTTTTGTTATTCTTTCTCTATCTTTGTCCCTTTTTCCTGTTTTCCTCTTTCAATTCACTATTTGTATTAGCTCTCTTCCCTTTCCTCCTCCCATAATCACTTTTCTGTCCCTTGGTCTTCTTCTTTTTCTTTTGTTCCCCTTTTTCCTAATATTCCATTTTTCTTTCCACTTTTATTATTTTCTGATCTTTGTCATTGATATGCTGTTGTTGTTGGAGGAGATTGCTTATTTAGATTTCACTTTTTGTGTTGTTTTCTTTGTTCTGCCAGCACCTGTACAACAGCATATAAGGTGTGGTGGGGGTTAAGCCTCTCAGTCAGCCAGCCAGAGAGGAGACCCCACCAACAAATAAGCCAGCAACATTCAGGACTCAAATGCAACATGATAGTTCCATATAACCAACACAAAGACTCTAGGAAGAGCATCCAGATCAGGAGATCAGAGTCTGCACCACTGGGTCCCACAGGACTCCTACAACATAAGCCCACCCCACAAGATAAAGTATCAAAGCACATCTATGTAACACATAGAAACAAACAAAAAGAGACAGATAAAATGAGGAGATAAAAAAAAAACAACCTCCAAAAAAGAAAAGAAAAGAAAAGGAGGAATCCCCAGGCAAAGAGTTAAATGAAATTGAAGCAAACAACTTATCAGACATAGAATTCAAAATAATAGGCATAATGAGCATACACTCATGGAGTAAAGACACTCTTCAATAAATGGTGTTGGGAGAACTGGACTGGTACATGCAAAAAAAATGAAATTACAATACCATTGTACACCATACACCATAATAAACTCAAAATGGATGAAAGACTTAAATATAAAATGAAATATACCATATATTTTAATAAATATAAAATTAAATATACCATAAAAATCCTAGAGGAAAAGATAAGCAATAAAATTTCAGATACCTTGCGTAGCAATATTTTGGCAGTATATCTCCTAGGGCAAGGGTAATAAAGGAAAAAATAAACAAATGGGACTACATCGAATTAAAAAGCTTCTGCACAGCTAAACAAACCATCAGCAAAATGAAAAGGGAACCAACATTATGGGAGGACATATTTGCCAATGATATATCAGACAAGGATTTAATCTCCAAAATATATAAAGAACTTATACAACTCAACATCAGAAAGACAAATAATCCAATTTAAAAATTGGGAAAGGAACTGAACAGATACTTCTCCAAAGAGGACATTCAGATGGACCACAAACATATGAAAAAAATGTCCAATGT
Source organism: Tonatia bakeri (assembly GCA_004024845.1). Lineage (NCBI taxonomy): Eukaryota > Metazoa > Chordata > Mammalia > Chiroptera > Phyllostomidae > Tonatia > Tonatia bakeri. The sequence continues at coordinate 69,536 of PVIA01007502.1, forward strand.
CACTAGCTATCAGAGAGATGCAAATTAAAACCACAATGAGATATCATGTCACAACTGTCAGAATGGCCAACATCAATACATCAAGAAACAACAAGTGTGGGTGAGGATGTGGAGAAAAGGGAACCCCAGTCCACTGCAGGTGGGAATGCAGACTGGTACAGCCACTGTGAAAAACAGTATGGAAAACAATATCCTCAAAAAATTAGAAATGGAACTGCCTTTAGACTCAGCAATTACACTACTGGGAATATGCCAGATGAATCCCAAAACACCAATTCAAAGAATTTATACACCCCCAAGTTCATAGCAGTGCTATTTACAGTAGCCAAGATTTGGAAACAGCCTAAGTGCTCATCAATAGATGAGTGGATAAAAAAACTTTGGTACAACTACACAATGGAATACTTTGAAGCAGAAAGAAAGAAGGAACTGGAGATTATTAAGCTAAGTGAAGTAAGCCAGTCAGTGAAAGACAAAGACCATATGATCTCATTTATAAGAGGAATCTAATGAACAAAATAAACTAACAAGTGAAGTAGAACCAGAAGCATAGAATCATGGAACAGACTAACAGCTGTAAGAGGGAAGGGAGGAGGTGGGGACTGATTGAAATAAGCAGAAGGGATTAGTCAAACAATATACATGAAGGACCCATGAACTTGGACAGTGGTGAAGGGACTGATTATGGAAGTGGGGGGTGGGCTGGGTTGAGGGGGGCAAAGTGGAAATGTGGAACAACTGTAATAGCATAAAAATAACATATTTTTTAAAAGAAACAAAGTAAAACTGAATCAAAAAATTAAATAAAATGTGGAAACCTAAAAAAAAAGGGAGAGAGATAGTGGTCAGAGTTATAAAGGAAATAAGCAGGGATAAATGAGCCTCCATGTCCTCATCTGTAAAATTGAGCTAATATAAACACCTACTTCTCAGGATCATTGTAAATGCTTGCCTCATGAAAAGCCTTCCACAAATATGGACTTTTTCTTATTATCCCACTTTCCTTCTCCCATGGAAATGGGGAAAGAAAGTGGCTTCCTGGTGTGCTTTGTAAAAGCTGAGGGAAGGGAGAGCTGCAGGAGGAGAGAAGAGGCTCCTTGCAGCTCCTCTATGGAGTTCAGCAGAAGTCTCCTTTCCTAAGCAGATATGAGGTAAGCAGTTCCTTGCCACCAGATAGTTCTGCTGATAAATACCCAGAAACCAGGAATTTGAAATATTACAAACATAAAAGAACTTGGAATCACACCAATTCATGACCTTGTTGCACCCCTTACACATGAAAACATTCACTGAAAACCCAGCCTCAGTGAATGATTTTGGCCCCAGGAGCTCCTTTCCACTCGCCCCTTCCCCCATTGCTGACCAGGGCACACTTCATGCAGGGCTCACAGGATAGAGTTGGGCTAGTAAGTGCTGTCCCTATGGGAGAGGCACAGAATCCAGCAAGCCTCTGCTCCTCCTCTCACTTCTACCATCTGACCAAATGCAGCTGCTTCTCCCCAGCGATCCCCCATTACAGGGCTGATCCTGACAAGAGTGTTTCCAGCCCATTTCCTCCTCTCCAAACCCTCCCCAGCACCTGGGTCAGCATGAAGCTCACAGACAGACCCCACTCCAGTGCAGATGCAGCAAACATTAGCAAATGATAACATGCAAGGGGCTGGAGTCCTATTTTTCTTTCTCAGCCATCATACCAGAAATGATTTCAAGGGCCCATTTTGTGCCTGGGTGTATGCCTCCCCTTCAATAGCTCATCCAGACATCACCCTAATAGCTCTGTCTTCCTAGCAAACAAATAGCTGGCCTCAAATTACTTGGATTCATTGAAGTGATGGCTAGTGATCAAGTGGCTAATTCACAATAATGATGAAGCAGGATACCTAGTGTCTTCGTTGCAGGCTTTGCTTCCATGTATTATATTTAGAAGGCCTGAGAGTTTTATAAGACACCTCCCTTATAAGAGCATGTACCCCTTGTTCCGTGATGTCTTTGACTAACTTAGTCTGCCTTGGCACAGTTTTCCTCTGAGCTGTATGTTACCTGAGTTTCCCCAGGCCTTGCCAGCCTATGGGTGTATGAAAGGTCATACTACCAAACACCTCCCAAATTTTACCAACACTTGAAATTGTCCCACAGGCTCCTTACACTATCCTCGTTTGTTTCTTAGTCCTGTGAGGGAAGGGGAAATTCTGAATGCAGATGTGTGTATGTCTCTTGGTCCTCCTGACTTTCAAATCATTTCTGAATCTTTTGAGAAAAAGGAAATGGAGGAGAAGGAGGGAATCCCTAAAAAAACTCAACAAAACCTTAGTAGGACATCAGTGTATAAGCAAGCAAACCTGCTTGGTTGTTCGTCTGACAGAGGGTATCACAAAGGAAAGAGGCATTTTCCTTCATTTATAACAATATGTGGCCTGGCTTTAGCATCTCAAGGGCCCCAGTGGCTCTTCTCTAGCAGGAGATAGCAGTGGCCAGCGCACACAGCATTACTTAGCACATTAAGAAATAAACAGGAGGGCAGTGGCAGCAGCCTCTAGCAGGAAGCAGATATCCCCTATGCACACTAATGTTATTCACAGGTCTTTTGTTAGAGCCTAGGTTCTGAATGGGAACTTTTTTTTAAGTTTTTTTTTTTTTTTTTAAGAAACCAGTTCTGAGTCATACAGTGGTAGAGCCAGCATTCAAACCCAGACAGTTTGATCTTTTTAATTTTATTTTTAAAAAATATTTTTATTGGCCCTGGCCAGTGTGGCTCAGGGGATTGAGTGATAGCCTATGAACCAAAGGGTTGCCAGTTCAATTCCAAGTCAGAACACATGTCTACATTACAGTCCAGGTCCCCTGTAGGGGGTGTGAGAGAAGCAACCGCACATTGATCTTTCTCTCCCTCTCTCCCTCCCTTCTCCTCTCTCTAAAAATAAATAAATAAAATTTTTTTTAAAAAAGAGAAAAATTTATATATATAAAATTGATTATGCTATTACAGTTGTCCTGATTTTTCCCCCTTTGCCCCTCTCTACCCAACATTCCCTACTCCCTCAGACCACGCCCCCCACCTTTGTTCATGTTCACGGGTCATGTGTGCAAGTTATTTGGCTAATCCCTCTCTTATACTGTACTTTACATCCCCATGACTGCTCTGTAACTATTTGTATTTCTTAATCCTCTCACCTCTCACCCATTCTCCAATACTCACCCTCCTATCTCTCTGTCTTGAACTTTTGGCATTTTAATTATGATTTGTCTTGGTATGAGCCTCTTTGTACCCATCTTGTTGGGATTCTCTGTGCTTCCTGGACTTGCATGTCTGTTTCCTTCACCAAATTAGGGAAATTTTCTTTTGTTATTTTTTCAAATAGATTTCCAATTTCTTGCTGTTTTTCATCTCCTAGCACCCTTATGAAGCTAATGTTGGGTTGTTTAAAGTTGTCCCACAGGTTGCTTATACTATCTTCATTTTATTGGATTCTTTTTCTTCTTGATGTTCTAATTGGTTGTTTTTGGCTTCCTTATGTTGCAAATCATTGATATGATTCTTGGCTTCATCCACTCTACTGTTGTTTCCCTGAAAATTGTTCTTTCTTTCAATTAGTGTATCCTTCATTTCTGACTGGATCTTTTTTATGCTGTTAAAGTCCTCACTAAGTTCTTTGAGCATTCTTATAATCAGTGTTTTGAATTCTGCATCTGATACATTGCTTACCTCCATGTCATTTAGCTCTTTTTTGTTCTGTTCTTTCGTTTGGGCCATGTTTCTTTGTGTTCACATTTTTGCAGCCTTCCTGTGTTTGTTTCTATGCATTAGGTAGAGGTGCTAAGACTCCCTATCTTGGTAGTGTGGCCTAATGTAGTAGGTGTCCTGTAGGGTCCAGTGCAGCCTCCCCATCAATCCAAGCTGTGTACTTGAGGTACACCCCTCATGTGGGCTGAGGACACCCTCCTCTTGTAGTTGAGCCTTGGTTGCTGTTGGCAGATCAATGGGAGGGATCTACCCAGGCCAGTCAGCTGCAAGGATTAGCTGTGACAACTTTACCTCCAACCTCCACCCTCTGCGGAGTATCAGCTGTGCACAGGCAAGGTGGTGGTGCTCCAACACAGTCTGTAGCTGTCCACTGGGTGTGCTGGCCCTGGGGTTTCCTGGGTGGTGCAGGCCAAGATCAGACCCCACCTGTGTTTTACCTGGGGTCACCTTGCCTGAGTTATAAAGCAATCGAAGATGGTTGCTACTTGAGCAGATCTTGGAGATTTCCAGGTGAAGCCAAGCTCTGAATCTAGGCTGCTAGTTGCAGTCCTGGTGCTCACTGAGGCCAGCTGCTGCTTGTTTGAGAGGATTTAGGAAGTTGTAAAGCATGAGCCAAAAACAGTCATTCATATGGAAAAGTAGCTTGGGTGGACCCATAAATTGGTTGGAGCAGAGTCTCTGGAGATCTCCAAGGCTGGTCAAATTGTGTTAGCCAGGTTGGTGGAACTAGATATGGCACCACTGTGCCGGATCTGTGGAGGGAGGGCCCAGAAAAGGGACAATGGCCTTGATGTCAGACACATCAACCTCCCGCTGAGTGCCCCTCAAGCTGCCTCCTCAGCACTGGAGCCTAGAGTAAGTCTAAGTAGGTGAGCTTGTGTGGGCTCTTTAAGAGGATTTGCTTGGGGCTCCAGAAGTTTCTTCTACTAATTCAATCCCTGCTGGTTTTTACATCCAGGTTATGGGGACTTATCTTCCTGGCACTAGAACCCAGGGCTGGGGGGGCCTGATGTGGAGCTGGGACTCCTCTTTCCCAAGATATCCCTCCCAAATTTTTATCCACCACATGTGGATGTGGAACCAGCCCATTCCACATTTGCACCCCTCCTACCAATCTGGATAGATGTGGTTTCTTTAATTCCATAGTGATCAGACTGCCATTCAACTCGATTTCTGTTGGTTCTGAGCAATAGTTGTTCTCTTTTTTTAGTTGTAATTTTGTTGTGGTTGTGCAAAGAGGTGAGCCATGATTGCCTACACCACCATCTTGACTGGAAGTCTCAGGATTTCCAAAATCTTATTCCAGACAGTTGATTTTAAGGCCTGCTCCCTTAACCACCATTGCTAAGAATAGTAGAAAAGGAAGATAGGGAAAGAGAAGAGGAAGAGACTTTCAAGGCTCCAGATGAGACACTTTTTCTGGCTTAGGGCAGGTCAAAAGAGAGAGAAAGAAAATAAATAAATTTCTGGGGAAATTGGCCTCCTATCCAGCCTCTAATCTGCCCAAGAAAGCAGAACTGCCATGAAGCACAGGCCTCAGGAGCAGGCTCATGGATCTTTCTACAAAGATCAGCACCTACTTTCCAGGTCTCAGTCTTATTTAAAAAAAACAAACAAAAAAAACCCTTTTTATTTGGATATAATTTCAAACTTACAGAAAAGCAGGAATAATAAAAAAAGAGTGAAGAATACCCATATATCCTTTATATTTTATCCAGATTCACCTAATATTGATCAATCATTCTCTTTCTCTGTTTCTCTACTTTCTGAACCATTTGAAAATGTTATATACATCATAGCTCTTTCCTTCTAAATATACCAGTGTATATTTCCTAAAAATAAGAATATTTTATATGTCCATAATAACTTCAGTAAATTTAATATTTACACCATATTTTACATAACCTACCACCTGTGTTCATATTTGTTAGTGATCCAGCATTTCTTTGTCTTTAATGATATTAACTTTTTTGAAAATATATACTACTTTTACTTAAAAAAAAAACTAGAACATCCCTCATTGGGGGTTTTCCTGATGTTTCCTCATGATTAGTTTCAGGCTGTGCATTCCCAACTGGAACACTACATAGGTGATGTGTCCTTCTCAGGGTTTCACATCTGGAAACACATGATATCCACCTGTCTTTCATTGGTAATTTTAGTTTTTATTATCCAGCCAAGCTGTTGTCCAATTTCTTCACTGTTTAATTACTTAACTTTTCTCCCATGTAAGTAATAAGAAATTCTGTGAGATGCTTTAAGAATGCAAATATCCTGCTCCTCATAAAAAAAATTTCCCCTAAATTTAGCATCCATTGCATAATAGTTGCCTGATCCAATCTTTACTATGATAGCTGCAAAATCATTTTCTGACTTAAGCACTCCTCCACCTAACAACGATTCCTCAGTATTCTAATGTAAGCAAGAAACCTCCCTTCTTCCCTGTTTATTTATCTACTTGTTGTCATTATGGACCCATGGACTCGAATTTTATTCAATGGTTTCTAATTCATTAGTGTATGTAAATATTTTGGTTCACAAATTATTGGCCAAGGCTTCACTCTTGAAAGCCTAGGAAAACCCACCTCGAAGGCCAGAGTTGTCCTGTGCAAGAGAAAAAGGCAACCAGTATAAAGTGCCTCCATGGGAGCCAAACCAGGGCTGGTCTCAGACCACAGGCTTGATTTGACAGCTGTGTGTAGAAAATCACTGCCCAAATGCCAGCTAAGCCTCTTTCAGTTCTAACTACAGGTGGTTAGTCACATGTCAGAATGTACTAGTCTGACAATGCTGACACATATTTAACCACAGTCTGCCCAAGAGTCTGGCTCAGTCTCACTAGACCTCTCTTCTTAAACCTTACCTGTACCATGCTTTGTCAACTAAGCCTTCACATCATCTGAACTGAGGGAAAGAGAGGGGAAGAAGTTGAGAATCACGGTCAGGTAACCAAATAGTGTCTTAGAATCACTGTACTGTGAGCTTCCCTGGGAGCTGAACAGAGGGGCATAAATTATCCCCACACTACCTCCACAACCACCCCCATATTTTTACTAGCGCATAAGACCACCCACACATCTGTGTTGTTCCAACAGTTCCCTGAACTCAAGACCCTTGGAAGCTATTGATGGTGATTTGAGTTCTTCCCAGGAACCCCAGTCTCAACTGGATCAAGCTGCCCTTCTCTGCTGGGAAAAGGCTCAAGCAGGTAACTTAACAATAAACCCTCCCAAATTCTGAAGATCATGTGGGTAAAGCTCTTTCCTTGTAGGAGCTTACAAGACATCAGCAGGGAAACAAAGAGCATCTCCTTTCTCTCACTAATCCAAAAGCCACTGCTGTTTTATTTTAATTTTTTATTTTTCAATTACAGTTGACATACAATATTGTATTAGTTTCAGGTGTACAACACAGTGATTAGAAATTTACACAACTTAGGATGTACTTACTCCAATAAATCTATTACCCATCTGATACAATACATGGTTCTTACATTATTATTGACTATATTACCTGTGAAGTACTTTACATCCCCATGACTATTCTGTAACTTTTCTTGTACTTCTTACTCCTTTTCCCTTTTTCACTCATCCCCCAACCCCACTCCCATCTGGCAACAGTCAAAATTTTCTTTGTATCCATGACTTTGTTTCGTCATTTATTTTGTTTTCCAGATCCCACATATGAGTGAAATCATATACTATTTGTCTTCCCAGTATGACTTATTTCACTTAGCATAATGCCCTCTAGGTCTACCCATGTTGTTACAGATGACAAGATTCCATTTTTTAAATGCATTTTATTGATTATGCTGTTACAGTTGTCCCATTCCCCCTTTATTCCCCTCTGCCCTACACACCACCACCTACCCACATTCCCCTCCCCCCTTAGTTCATGTCCATGGGTCATACATATAAGTTCTTTGGCTTCTACATTTCTTATATTATGTATTCTTAACCTCCATATTTTCTTTTTTTTTTAAAGATTTTATTTATTTTTAGAGAGAGAAGGGAAGGAGAAAGAGAGAGAGAGAGAAACATCAATGTGCAGTTGCTGGGGGCCATGGCCTACAACCCAGGCATGTGCCCTGACTGGGAATCGAACCTGCGATGCTTTGGTTTGCAGCCCGCGCTCAATCCACTGAGCTAAGCCTGCCAGGGCAACCTCCATATTTTCTACTTACCATTTATGCTACTTATTCCCTATACCTTTTCCCCCATCCCCCCTCTACCCCTCCCCACTGATAACCCTCCACGTGATCTCCATTTCTGTGATTCTGTTCCTATTCTACTTGTTTGCTTAAGTTTGTTTTTTGTTTTGTTTGTTTGTTTGGTTTGGTTCTCTATAATTGTGAGTTTCTTGTCATTTTATTGTTCATATTTTTTATGTTTTTTTTCTTAAATAGGTCCCTTTAACTTTTCATATAATAAGGGCTTGGTGATGATGAACTCCTTGAACTTGACCTTAGCTGAGAAGCATTTTCTCTGCCCTTCCATTCTAAATGATAGCTTTGTTGGATAGAGTAATTTAGGTTTTAGGTCCTTGCTTTTCATGACTTTGAATACTTCTTTCCAGCCCCTTCTTGCCTGCAAAGTTTCTTCTGAAAAATCAGCTGACAGTCTTATGGGAACTCCTTCATAGGTAACTGTCTCCTTTTCTCTGGCTGCTTTTAAGGTCATCTCCTTATCTTTAATCTTGGGTAATGTAATTATGATGTTCCTTGGTGTGTGATTCCTTGGGCCCCACTTCTTTGGTGCTCTCTGAGCTTCTGGACTTCCTGGAAGTCTATTTCCTGTGCCAGATTGGGAAAGTTCTCCTTTGTTATTTGCCCAAATAAGTTTTCAATTTCTTGGTCTTCCTCTTCTCCTTCTGGCACCCCTATGATTTGGATGTTGGAATGTTTAAAGTTGTCCCAGAGGTTCCTAAGCCTCTCCCCATTTTTTGAATCTTTGTTTCTTCATTCTGTTCAGGTAGAATGTTTATTTCTTCCTTCTGGTCCAAACCATATGCCTTTGGAGCATTTAATCCATTTGTATTTAAAGTATTTGTTGATAGATATCTATTTATTGCCATTTTATTATTCATATCTTTGACCCCTTTTTCCTTCATCTTAAAGTAGAACCTCTAACATTTCATATAATATTGGTCTGGTGGTGGTGAACTCCTTTAGCATTTTCCTGTCTTGGAAGCTCTTTAGCTGTCCTTTGATTCTAAATGATAGCTTTTTTTTCCACTACAATTTATCCCCCTTATACTCCTCCCCCTACAATCACCACACTGTTGCCCATGTCCATGAGTACTTTTTCCTTTTTTCTCAATTCCTCCACCCTCTAACCCCCTCCCACTAGCTGTCATCCTGCTCTCCATCTATGACTCTGTTACCATTTTCCTTGTTAGCTCAGTTTGCTCATTAGATTCCACATACAAGGGAAATCATATGGTGTTTGTCTTTCTCTGACTGGCTTATTTCAGTTAGCATAATGTTTTCCAGATCAATCCATACTGTTGCAAAGGGTAAAATTTTGTTCTTTTTTATGGCTCAGTAGTCTTCCATTGTGTAAATGTCCCATAGTTGTTTTACCCACTCATCCACTGATGGATACTTGGGCCACTTCCATATCTTGGCGATTGTAAATAATGCTGCAACGAACATAGGACTGCTTATGTTCTTTTGAATTAATGTTTTGGGTTTCTTTGGATAAATTCTCAGAAGTGGAATCGCTGGGTCATAATGCAGTTTCATTTTTAATTTTAAGGTATGTCCATACTGGTTTCCACAGCAGCTGCACCAATTTGCATTCCCACCAACAGTGCAAAAGAGTTCTTGCTGGGTAGGGTAATCTTGGTTGTAGGTCCTTGCTTTTCATCACTGTGAATATTTCTTGCCTATTCCTTCCTGCCTTCAAAATTCCTGTTGAGAAATCAGCTGGCAGATTTATTGGAGCTCCCTTGTAGGTAACTGCTTTTCTCTTGCTGCTTTTAAGATATTCTCTTTGTCTTTAAACTTTGCCATATTAATTATGATGTGTTTTGGTATGGGCCTTTTGGGCTTCATTTTGTTTGGGACTCTCTGTGCTTCCTGGACATATATGTCTAGTTCCTTTGCCAGGTTGTGAAATTTTGCCATCATTATTTCCTCAAATGTGTTTTCAATTTCTTGCTCTCTCTCTTCTCATTCCAGTACCCCAATGATATGAATATGGTACCCTTGATGTTGCCCCAGAAGTCCCTTAAATTACCCTCATTTTTTTACTTATTTATTTTTAAGAGTATTTTATTGATTATGCTATTACAGTTAATCCAATATTTCCCCCTTTACCCTTCATCACCCAGTACCCCACTTCCCTCCAGTATTTCCCATGCTTAGTTCATGTCCATGGGTGATGCATGTAAGTTCTTTGGCTTCTCCATTTCCTATACTATTTTTTTAACATTTTTTAAATTTTTGTTCAAGTACAGTATTCTCCATTTTCCCACCACCACTGCCCCCAACCCCAGCCATCCCCACTTCCCACCATTGATCCTATCCCCCTTTGGCTTTGTCCATGTGTCTTTTATACATGTTCCTGACAACCCTTCCCCATTTTCTCCCCACTATCCCCTTCCACCTCCCCTCTGGTTACTGTCAGTTTGTTCTTAATTTCAATGTCTCTGGTTATATTTTGCTTGCTTGTTTTGTTGATTAGGTTTCACTTATAGGTGAGATAATATGGTATTTGTCTTTCACTGCCTGGCTTATTTCACTCAGCATAATGCTATCCTCATTTTTTTCATTATTTTTTCTTTTTCCTGCTCTGAATGGGTGTTTTCTGCTGCCTTACCTTCCAAATCACAGATTTGATCCTCTGCTTCATGTAATCTTCTGTTGATTCCCTCTAATTTAATCTTCATTTATTGTATTCTTCATTCCTGACTGATTCTTTTTATGATTTCTATCCCCATTTTTATGTTTCCTATCTCTGTTGAAGTTCTTATTGAGTTCATGAGTATCCTCGTAAACAGTATTTTGAACTCTGTGTCTGGTAGATTGGTTATCTTCATTTTGTTTAGTTCTTTTTGTGGAATTTTGTTCTGTTCTTTCATTTGGGGAATGCTTCTTTGTCTCTGAATTTTGGCTGCCTCCCTGTGCTTTTTTCTAGGTATTAGGTAGAACTACTACATCTCCCAGTCTTATCTACTAGGTGTCCTGTTGGGCCCAGTGATATGGTCTCCCTGGTCACCTGAGCCAGGTGCTCCAGGGGTGTCCCCTGTGTGGGTTGTATGTTCCCTCCTATTGTAGTAGAGCCTTGATTGCTGTTGGCACATCAATGGGAGGAATTGACTCTCAAGCTGCTTTGTAGTTAGAACTGGTCATGACTATATCGGAGGAGCTATTGTGCAAGGACTGACCCTATGGAACAGAATTTGCTTTAGCAGGGCTCTGGCGCCTGCCAAGTGTGCCCTTTGGTTGTGTCATTTGTGAAAATGGTTGGTTGGTGTTCTGATGTGATCTGAAGCTAGCCACCAGGTGTGCTGATTCTAGGACCTCTTAGGAGGGAATCTGATGAAGGTCAAAGTCAGCACGGCCTGTGCCTTGCCCAGAGCCACTTGTTATTAGCTAGAAACGGATCTGCAAATGGTTGCCACTTGTACTGAATTTAGGGGTGCCTGGGAGAGCCATCCTGCAAAATGAAACCAGCTGCCACTAGTGCCAGGCTTTGGGGCTGCTTAGCAGGAGCTATGGAGCATGCTGAGACCAAATGCTCCTTTTTCTTAAAAAATCCTCACCCAAGGATATGTTTATGGATTTTAGAGAGGAAAGGAGAAGTGAGTAAGGGAGAGAAAGAGATAAAAGAGAAACATCAGTGTGAGAAAGAAACATCAATTGCCTCCCATATACTCACCAACCAGGAATCAAACCTGCAACCTAGGTATATGCCCTCAACAAGGAACAAACCCACACCCTTTTGGTGTGTGGGATGATGCTTCTACCAACTAAGCCACCCAGCTAGGGCCCTATGCTCTTTGTTTTTGATTTGTGAACCTTTGAGAGACTTTAGGAAAGTCCACAACATGTGGCCATTTGTATGGAAAAGCCACTGGAAGCAGCCTGGGTAGGCCTTCGAGTTGGATCGGATGGGATCTCAGGGAATCACCAGCGCGGGGAGAAGGGTGTTAGTTAGGTTGATGGAGACCAAGATATGGTATCTGCCTGCCTGTGCAGGCTGGGTGAGGAGAGATCTCAACAAAGGAACAATGGCTTCTGCCACCACTTCCATCTGAGAGATAGCTGCTGCTCCAGCCCTGATCGTGAAGCCAGAAAAGTCCTTTGTATATCCCTGGAACCTTTGGAGCTGCTTCCCCAGTGCTGAAGCTGAGAGCCAGTGAGTCCATCAGGGAGTAAGTACATGCATGGGCCTTTTAAAAGAAATGCTGGAGTTCCGGCCAAGATGGAGGCATAGGCAGTCGCATTGTGCCTCCTCGCGCAACCAAGACTGAAGACAACAAAGATTGAGAAACAATTAACAACCAGAACAGAGAGAAATTAATTGAACAGAAGTCGGGCTCCAGTACATCCAGACCGGTAAGGAGCGGCGGAGTCGGGAGGCCTGCAAAGTGGGGTCGAGGGAACCCGGCGGGAAGAGGTGCTGGCTGGCAGGCGCGGGCGCGCAGGGTGCAGATGGCAGCAGACGGACCGGTGGCGGACGCACGGAGGTGACTAGCAGACCCAGTGAGGGGCGCAGGGCAGCTGGCTGTCCACAGCCACACGTTTGCGCACAAATAAGTGAAAATGGGCAGCGCCGCAGCATTTCAAAGCTTAAGAGCCCCGTCTGGGAACTGAGGCCGGGAGACTCTCCCAGCCTCACAGGAGACTTCTCGGGGAAGCCCACAGAGTCCAAGAAAGTACACCAGCCCACCGCCCGGGAGCCAGCACAGCAAGGGCCCAGTTTGCTTGTGGGAGGCAGTGGAGGGAATGGAAGTCCTAGAGAGAGCGGAGCAGGCGCCATTGTTCCCTCTCAGACCCCGCCCCCACATACAATGTCACAACCCAGCGACTGGGGTGCCCCGCCCCGTGAACACCTAAGGCTCCGCTACCCTTACGAAACAGCCGCATCCAAACCAAAGGAAAATTAAAAAGATGGCTCAAACATATTTGAAAGCCCCAGAACCAATTTTTTTAAGTGACCAAGAAATTGCCGAATTACCAGATGCACAGTTCAAAGCACTGTTGATCAGGAAGCTCACAGAATTGGTTGACTTTGGACATAAATTAGATGAACAAATGCAGGCTA